>CAUYLG010074072.1:0-204710 GCA_963573385.1 Cacajao melanocephalus
GCTAATTTTGTATTTTTAGTAGAGATGGAGTTTCTCCATGTTGGTCAGGCTGGTCTCAAACTCTTGACCTCAGGTGATCTGCCCACCTCGGCCTCCCAAAGTGCTGGGATGACAGGCATCAGCCACCTCTCCCAGCCAAGACATAGTAATATTGTGAACAGCCTTTGCAACCTATTTACAGTAAACACAGCAACACACAAAGCTGTATAACATCTTTAATTCACTGATATAACCTTCGTTTATTCAGTCAATAAATACAGTGTCAGTTATGTGCCAGGAACTATGACTGGCAGTGGGGATATAAGCAGTAAACAGAAGAGAATATCCCTGCTTTCAGAGGTGATGATCTAGTTGGGGAAACACCAAGTAAACAAAATAAATACGTAAAATGTACCATGTATCCAATGATGATAAATGTCATGATTAACAAAAATTCAGGGAAAAGGGATAATAATTGTTATTTTAGGATAGTCAGGGAAGTCCTCACTAATACTGAAATGAGAGATTGAGCCACGTATTCTGGGCAGGGAGGATGGCAAGTGCTAAGGACTGAGACAGGTATGTTTGGTGTTTCTGAGGAACCATGAGTGGGTCAGGTTGGCTGGAGCGACGTAAACGAGAGGGAAAGAAGTAGGAAGTAGATGAAGAATGGGCCAGAAGGTGTGGCAACCTGAGAACACTGTGAGTGAGGATTCTGGCTTTTATTCTGAGGAGGTAAGGCATCGGAGGGTATTGAGCAGAGAAGGGACATGAAGTGACTTACACTTATTCAATAACATTTAATTGAGCATCAACCACATGGCAGAATCTGTGCTAGGCAGGCACTGGGGCTACTGTGGTGAACAAAACCAGCATAATGGCTGGGCACAGTGGCTCGTGCCTCTAATCCCAGCATTTGGGAGGCAGAGGTGGGGGGATTGCTTGAGCCCAGGAGTTTGAGACCAGCTTGGGCAATATAGTGAGACCCCCATCTGTATAAAAAATAAAAAAATTAACCAGGCGTGGTGGCACATGCCTGTAGTCCCAGCTCTTTGGGAGGCTAAGGCAGGAGCATCACTTGAGGCCAGGAAGTTGAGGCTGCAGTGAGCTGTGATAGCACCAATGCACTCCAACCTGGGCAATAAAGTGAGACCCTGTCTCAAAAAACAAAAAAAAAGGACAAGCATAATCACTGGTAGAATTTATATTCTATTAGTGGGAAACAGGTAACACAGAAGTAAAGAAAGAATCAAGCCAGATAACCTCCGATTCTAGACAGCCCTAACAAGGAGAGAGTGATGAGACAGACAGCAAGCATAGGTCTATCTGTGGTGAGCAGAGGCCCTTTTGAGGTCAAGACATCTGAACACAGTGCTAAAGAACCAGGCTGGGCGTGGTGGCTCACGCCTGTAATCACAGCACTTTGGGAGGCCGAGGTGGGCGGATCACTTGAGGTCAGGAGTTGGAAACCAGCCTGGCCAACATAGTGAAACCCCGTCTCTACTAAAAATACAAAAATTAGCCAGGTGTGGTGGTGGGTGCCCATAATCCCAGCTACTCGGGAGGCTGAGGCACAAGAATCACTTGAACCTAGGAGGTGGAGGTTGCAGTGAGCCAAGATTGCACCACTACACTCCAGCCTGGGTGACAGAGTGAGGTTCCGTCTCAAAAAAAAAAAAAAGAACCAGGAGGGGCTGGCTCTATGCAGAGCTAGGGAAGGTCATTCCAAGCAGAGAAGGCAGCAAGTGCAAAGACCACGAGGCAAGAGTCTTATGTAGGAAGAAACAGAAAGGTGGATGCCATGTGGTTAAGTCAGAGGACAGGTGTAGAGAGGCAGGCAGAGCTACATCAGACACGACCCCGTATTCTAAGAACAGTTTGGAAATCACTGGATCAAACAAGTGACATGGAGAAAAAAAAGAAAATAAAGAAAAAAGATAAGGGGGAAAAGCAAAGAAACAAAAACAAAAGTAAGAATGACATGGGTCTGAAGAGGATGCCTCTGGCTATGAGTAGAGAACAAACTGGAAGTCCCCACCGCAACACACTTGTGTACCAAAAAGAACTTGGAAGGGGCCAGGCACAGTGGCCCACGCTTGTAATCCCAGAACTTTGGGAGGCCAAAGCAGGTGGATCACTTGAGCCCAGGAGCTTGAGACCAGCCAGGGCGATATGGTGAAATCCCATCTCTACAAAAAATATAAAAATTAACCAGTTGTGGCGGTGTGTGCCTGTAGTTCCAGCTACTAGGGAGGCTGAGGCAGGAGGACTGCTTGGGCCCGGGATGGGTCAAGGGTGCATGAGCCATAATCATGCCACTGCACTCCAGCCTGGGTGACAGAATGAGATCCTGTCTGGAAGAAAAAAAAAAAAATCCAGAAGACTGCACCACACCACAGTCTGCACATTCTGGATGTTCACAGACCCCAGTGGCACCTAGGTTAACCACTCCCACATTTGCAACACTATTTTTTTTTTTTGAGACAGATTTTCGCTCTGTAGCCCAGGCAAGAGTGCAGTGGTGTGATCTAGGCTCACTGCAACCACCACCTCCCAGGTTCAAGTGATTCTCCTGCCTCAGCCTCCTGGATAGTTGGGATTACAGGTGCCCGCTACCATGCCTGGCTAATTTTTATATTTTTAATACAGACAGAGTTTCACCATGCTGGCCAGGCTGGTCTCAAACTCCTGAGCTCAAGTGATCCACCAGCCTCAGCCTCCTAAAGTCCTGGGATTACAGGCTTGGGCCACTGCTCCCAGACTCATATTTGTAACTCTCTCTAGGAAAAACATACGCTAAGGAAGGTCTCCAGGACCTGGAGAGAGAATAACGTACAGGAAGGAATCATCTGAAACTCGATTCTTTAGTCTGTAGCCAAAATTAGAGGTTGAGGGTTGTGGAAGGAAGAACAATGCATTGTTGGTATCAAAATAATAGGGCAGTCAGTGATGGCCAAAAGTTACTTGCTTTCATTCACTAAAGAGAAAAAAGAAAATAGCATAGTTGGAGGGACCGCACTTACTTTAATAAGTTTGGATATCTTTTCAATGTGAGAAATAAAGGACTGGAATGCAGTCCTTTTAAACATGACTGTTAGAATATTGTAACAGGAACAAATTATTTTCACTCTTGTGCTTTGGGCAGGAAGAAAAAAGAAAGAAGAGAGAAAAGAGAGAAAGAAAGAAAGAGAAAAAGAGAGAGAAAAAGAAAGAAAGAAAATGAAAGAAAGAACAGATTATCTAGGGAAAATTTTGGTATAAGGACCATTCCTACCCTACCAGCCTCTCTTCCAATTCCCAGGCCTTATTATGCAAGTTGGAGAAATGATGTGGGGGGACAGGAGATGCACCAATGGCTAGAAAACCTGCTCAGGGAAGGGCAAAGAGAGATTATCAGATGGAAAAAGGAGTAGACCCAGGAAAGAGGAAAAAAGTTTTGAGGAATTCTTGTTAGGAGTTATGGAGAGGATTCTCACCTGAGAAGTGAGTGCGTGAAGAAGAAAGGAAAAGATGTTTTTAAAAGAGATACGGCTAGGTGCAGTGGCTCATGGCAGTAATCCCAGTGCTTTGAGAGGCTGAGGCAGGAGGATTACTTGAAGCCAGGAGTTCGACACCAGCTTGGGCAACAAAGTGACACCCCTGTCTCTACAAAAAATTTTAAAAATTAGCCAGGCGTGGTGGCGTGTGACTGTAGTCCCAGCTACTTGGAAGGCTGAGGCAGGAAGATTGCTTGATGTCAGGAGTTCAAGGCTGCAGTGAGCTATGACGGCACCACTGCACTCCAGCCTGAGTGATGGAGCAGGACCCTGTCTTGAATAATCACTATCATCATAATGAGATGCCATATGGAGAGGATTCAGAACTGAGACGTGAGAGAGAGAAAGAGAAAAATGAAGATCTGAAAAGAAGAGCCATAGTACCATTCTCTTTGCGTTGCTGGGAGGTAATTAGGTTGATTTATTTAAACTTGCCTGCTGGACTCAAATACAACACTATACACAGATTAGGCAACCGTGGGCCTCAGGCATTTTCAGGTTACATTTACTGTATCTTTATGTTCCAGCTGCTGTGATAAGCAATTGGGATGCAAAGATGAATCAACATAGTACCTGGCCCCAAGTTGCTTAGGAGAAGGGCAGATATGAAGATGATGCTAAGCGCTATGATGCTGTGATAGTCCATGAGCATGAAGGGGACACGGGAGCAGTCTGGGGAGTCCTAAAGAGGAGGGCAAATAGCAGTGAGGGAATGGCTTTGGATTTTTACAGGGCTGCTCACCTCCAAGCTGAGATGTCTGGATAAGCACTTCAGAACTTGAGCCATGCTGGCTGTGGCCCGTTCCCGCTCATGGTCTTTGACTGACTGTAACCAGGGGTCCATGTGCTGTGAGAAATAAAAGGAGGCTAACTGGTTTATCAGGAAGATTTGGGGTACCATCTTTATTGTGTTTAGAAAAAAATGCAGAGAGAGAAGTTCCAAGCTGCTACCAGATCTGAAAATACTTATAGCTCGGGTTGGAAATGAAAGTGGTAGAATGGTAAGCAAGGCACAAAGACCTCGGCAGTAGGTCATCTGGCTGCTACATAGGAGCTTCTTTTCTTTTTTTGAGATGGAGCCTTGCTCTGTTGCCCAGGCTGGAGTGCAATGGTGCAATCTCGGCTCACTGCAACCTCAGCCTCCTGGGTTCAAGCAATTCTCTCACCTCAGCCTCCCGAGTAGCCAGGACTACAGGCACCCACCACCATGCCCACTAATTTCTGTATTTTTGTGGAGACGGGATTTTACCATGTTGGCCAGGCTGATCTCAAACTCCTGACCTCAGGTGATTCACCCTTGGCCTCCCAAAGTGCTGGGCTCACAGGCGTGAGCCACTGAACCTGGCCAGAACTTATTTTCCCTTCAGCCCAATTCTTCAGTTAATCTTTCTGTACTTCTGAATGGTTTTAGCCCTTTCAAATTTGCCTTGAAAAGAAATAAAGTTAACAGCATACTATTAATATTAAAGAATTATGAGAACAGTCGGGTGTGGTTGCTCATGCCTATAATCCCAGCACTTTGGGAGGAATTACAGATTGCTTAAGCCCAGGAGTTGGAGACCAGCCTGGGTAACATGGTGAAACCCCATCTTTACAAAAAAAATCCAAAAATTAGCTGGGCATGGTGGCGTGCACCTGTAGTGCCAGCTGCTCAGAAGGCTGAGGTGGGACAATTGCTTGAGCCTGGGAGGTGGAGATTACAGTAAGCTGAGATCATGCCACTGTACTCCAGCCTGGGTGACAGAGTGAGACCCTGTCTCAAAAAAAGAAAAAAAGAAAGGCTTGAGTTAAGCTACCAAGGCAGGAAAGTATAAAGTATAACTGAATAAAGAGGAGAAACCCAATCTGGCTGGTATGCTGATGTACAAATAGAAGAGGAATAAGAAATAGTAGTAAGGTCAGTTAGGACAAGAATAAATGTCCATCAGAGCATTTGTTATTTGTTATTATTTTTCATTTTTCCCTTCATCCCAATTCTTCAATTAATTATTCTGTACAGAAGCACAGAAAATAAGCTAGAAAATATGCTCCTGGGCTGGATGCAGTGGCTCATGCCTGTAATCCCAGCACTTTGGGAGGCTGAGGCAGGTGAATCATGAGGTCAGGAGTTCGAGACCAGCCTGACCAACATGGTGAAACCCTGTCTCTACTAAAAATACAAAAATTAGCCGGGCGTGGTGGTGCACGCCTGTAATCCCAGCTACTCAGGAGGCTGATGCAGGAGAATTGCTTGAACCCAGGAGGTGGAGGTTGCAGTGAGCTGAGATTGCACCACCGCATTCCAGCCTGGGCGACAAAGCGAGACTCCATCTCAAAAAAAAAAAAAAAAAGATAGAAAGAAAGAAAGAAAGAAAGAAAGAAAGAAAGAAAGAAAGAAAAGAAGCTCCCTTAGCAGCCACATCACCCGACTGCCTAAGTCTTTGTGCCTTGCTTGTCAGTTAGGACAAGAATAAATGGATCATTAGGGTGCAGATGATTAATAATAGCTTAAAGGGTTATTCCTTTCTGGGATATTTGCACCTTAAAAAAGGGTAAGAAAAATAAAAATAAAATAACAGCAACAAAAAAGGGCAAGAGAGCAAGATACCTGAACCGCAGTGAATGAATTCCAACGAATAAATCTCTAGTGATGGAACGGCATATACAGAAGCAGGTGCACGTCAGAACAGTTGGTTATTATGACCTTTAAGTATCATCTGGTAGGAAGCTGCTTATTTACTAACTCTTCTTTTTTCATTTGGTTTTGAGAAGAAGTCTTGCACTGTCACCCAGGGTGGAGTGCAGTGGCACAATCTTGGCTCACTGCAACCTCCGCCTACTGGGTTCAAATGATTCTCCTGCCTCAGCCTCCTGAGTACCTGGGACTACAGACATGTACCACCATGCCTGGCTAATTTTGCCTTTTTAGTAGAGACAGGGTTTCACCATGTTAGCCAGGCTGGTTTCGAACACCTGACCTCAAATGATTCACCCGCCTTGGCCTCCCAAAGTGCTGAGATTACAGGCATGAGCCACTGCGCCTGGCCTTAGTAACTCTTAAGGCTGACCCTTCCCTCATCACTGAATAAAACCCTTCTATGCTAGTAAGGAATAATATCTTTAAAAAAAATTTTTGATACAGTCTCTCTCTGTCACCCAGGCTGGAGTGCAGTGGTACAATCTCTGCTTACTGCAACCTCCACCTCCTGGGTTCAAGTGATTCTCGTGCCTCAGCCTCCCGAGTAGCTGGGATTACAGGTGGGCACCACCATGCCTGGCTAATTTTTGTATTTTTTTTAAAAGTAGAGTCAGGGTTTTGCCATGTTGGTGAGGCTCGTCTTGAGCTCCTGGCCTCAAATGAGTCACCCGCCTCGGCCTCCCAAGGCAGAGGTGGGAAGATAACTTGAGGCCAAGAGTTTGAGGCTGCAGGGAGCTATGATGGTGCCACTGCACTCCAGCCTGGGCAACAGAGCAAGACCTTGTCTCTGAAAATAAATAAACAAACAATTGAAGGCCATTTATTCAGTATTCACAGTAGTTATTATCTCCATGTAAACACGAAGAAATGTGACTCTGAGAGAGCAAATTCCTTGCAGAATTTCTAACAGGAGGACTTATAACCAATGAAAGGCAGAGTCAGAATTTGAACCCAAGCCTCTGACTCAAAGTTAATAGCTGACACTCTTTACTACATTGCCTCTTACAACTGAGTCCTTCCACACTTTCATCTGCCACTTTCACCAGTTAATCGGAATCATTTTTCATTCTCCCTTGATATCTTGTTTACCTTAATAATGGTGTCAAGATTTTCCAAATGTGGGTCTTTTACCACCAAACTCTGGAGCATCTCAAAGAACGCTTGAAATGTCTGCCTGTAAAGACACTGAGAAGGCACAGTATCAGCGATGCTCCCTAATCTCATGTGAAGTTCCCCTAGCACAGGATGCTTTGGAGGCTCTTCTTCTGATCCTAAGACTTTACTCAAAGTTGCAGAACCAGTGTAAAAGTACTGGTAGACAGTTTGTGGCATGAGATAAAAAGGAATACATCTTCATTTCAAATGGATGCCTTGGCATTAGAGGGATCACAGCTGACTGAGTCTTACTACATCTAGGAAATTGCTTAGGGGTCATTATCAAGATTCTTTTATTTTTTATTTTTTGAGATGTAGTCTCACTCTGTCGCCCAAGCTGGAGCGCAGTGGTGCGATCTCCGCTCACTGCAACCTCTGCCTCCCGCATTCAGGTGATTCTCCTGCCTCAGCCTCCCAAGTAGCTGGGATTACAGGCACCTGCCACCATGCCTGGCTAATTTTTTGTATTTTTAGTAGAGATAGAGATGGGGTTTCACCATGTTAGCCAGGATGGTCTCAATCTCCCGACCTCGTGATCCGCCCGCCTCGGCCTCTCAAAGTGCTGGGATTATAGGCATGAGCCACTGCGCCCAGCCAAGATTCTTTAAAGTTGACTTGTGACTCTTTCTGACATCTTGAAACAGAGGGCAATAGAGTCCTCTTGCGTAACTGCTTTACCAACCAGTTTCTTAGCCACTGAAGAAGAGATCAAGGCCTGCGTGTACCCTTCCCTCTGCTTGAAAGCTTTCTCTCCAGATACACCACACACCTTCTCTCTTCTTTCAATTATCACCCTATCATGAAGGCTTTACCCGACCACCCATGCACCTCCCAACCACAGGGCTCTTCCCCTGCTTTACTTTTTTTCGCAACACTTATTATCAGCTGACATATTATACTTATGTATCAATAGTTTGTCTCTCTGCACTAGAATATAAGCTCCTTGAGTGGGACTGTGCTGCTGTATTACCACTGCCTATCATCACGTTTGGCATATGGTGACCCTTAAATAAATGTTAACCATACAAATGAGTGCTCCCACCTTATTTTAAAGGCAAAAGGAAGGAAAGAATAGAAGGAAAAGGAAAGAAGACAAAATGAAGGTTTGAAAGAAGCTATCTTCTAATTTAACCACCTATTTTATTCACCAGACTTGGCTTATGGTTTTTGGCTAGTTTCAAAAAATCAAAGCACTCTCAAAAGGCCAAGTCAGTTGACCCTGTGGATGGAAAGTGACTAAAGCAAAGCGTGAGTTACCTCTGTGTTGCAGGTCTCATTGGGCATGATTTCCCGCATCTGGGTAAGAGTCCTTAGAGAGGGCAGAGTGATTACATTCCTGATGATAAGACTGAACAACTCGGCTTGATCTTCAGAGCCAGACAGCAAATGGACATCTTGGTAACTAAGAAAAGACAGTTTGGGAACAGCAAGCTGGGAAGATGGTTTGATTTGATATTGATATGCAGAGAGCAATGGAACTAAAAAGGAAAGGGTAGACAGGCCAGTGCACTGTTCTCATGGGAGAGATAAATGGCATGGCTTGTCAGTCTGTTCAGATAAATCTCACAAAAGGTTAGAGGAAGAGTTTCCCCTCAACTAGTTACTGGAGCAATATCCTTGCAGGGCTCCCTTCAGTTCAACCACAGAGGGAAGCCTGCTACAGCCTAGTGTGGTAATCCACAATTTTCCAAAGCATATTCTGCTGAATGTTCGTTTGGGGAATCACCGGTTGAATCTAGTTAAAAAATTTTTTAACTGCAAGACTTCTCAGGACCATTGATCAGCTTAATCACTACAACACAAATCTCTGACAGGTAAACAGCAGGCAGCCCTTCCACATTTCTTACAAGTCGGAACTCTAAAGTCATGTGGCATATATGGGAGTAACTTCCTACCAAATATACTTGGGACAAAACTCAACTCTAAAGAGATTCTAGCAAGGGTTTTCAGATATGGATAGCAGCATGTATGAAATCAAAGGGCTTATGCGAAAACATGGATTTGGCTCCCACTTTTCTATATAAACTGTTTTCAAAAATTAAAAATATGGATCATGGCCGGGTGTGGTGGCTCATGTCTGAAATCCCAGCACTTTGGGAAGCCGAGGTGGGTGGATCACCTGAGGTCAGGAATTTGAGACCAGCCCAGGCAACATGGCGAAACCCCATCTCTACTAAAAATACAAAATTAGCCAGGTGTGGTAGTGCACACCTGTAATCCCAGCTACTCGGGAGGCTGAGGGAGGCAGGAGAATTGCTTGAACCCAGGGGAGGAGGTTGCAGTGAGCCAAGATTGCGCCACTACACTTCAGCCTGGGTGACAGAGAGAGACTCCGTCACAAAAAAACAAAACAAAACGAAAACAAAGGGTCATGTCAGTTGGACCTGGCATTGGCCCTGAGAGGAACCAGGATGCCCCTGGAAGGGGCATGTGGGCATCACCTGAGATCAGATATGGTGACAAAGATCTCCTGGTGCACAGGACTTAACAGAGAACACAGGTGCTCCTCTCGTACCAGTACCTGCAATGAGAGAGAAGAACTTGAGAGTTGAGAAAGTACCCATTCATTAGGCCACTGGCCATCAGAGACTGGGTGGCCTGCAAGAACCACAGCAGGTTCTTCTAGCCAGGCCTGCTCTGAGGCCCCAGACGACTGGCAGCAGGAAAGTGGTGGGTCAGGGGTTTATTCTCTTGAGCCAGACCCCAGACCCTGGCTCTGTCTCTACCAGCTGTTTGAGCTGACACAAATTATTTTTATTTTATTTTATATCTTGAGATGGAGTCTCGCTTTGTCGCCAGGCTGGAGTGCAGTGGCACAATCTCGGTTTACTGTAACCTCTGACTCCCTGGTTCAAGCAATTCTCCTGCCTCAGCCTTCCGAGTAGCTGAGATTACAGGCCCCTGCCACCATGCCCAGCTAATTTTTGTATTTCTAGGAGAGATGGGGTTTCACCATGTTGGCCAGGATGGTCTCAATTTCCTGACCTTGTGATCCGCCTGCCTCAGCCTCCCAAAGTATTGGAATTACAGGTGTGAGCCACTGTGCCTGGCCCCACTGACACAAATTATTTAACCTCCTTGTGCCTCGGTTTCCTCATCTGTAAAACCAGAAAACAGTAATACTTAACCTTCATGGTGTGGTTTTGAGTACTCACTGAGCAAATTCATGATACCCGGCAGTGTCTGTTATTCATCATTTTTATCACCAGTGATTATTTCTAGTTTAGACATTCTAAATCACCTCTCCACTAAACCAGCCACCTCTTCGATCACGTCTAATATTATTCTGAGTTACTTGTCCTGGAAAAAGAATAATCTTCCAAATTACAAAGTGGCAGAGGGAAAGCTGCCTTGCTGTGCTGGAAAAACCTGTGGAGTGATAAGAGGGGGCTTTGGAGCAGGACACTTCCTGGGCGGAGCACTGGCTCTGCCGCTCACTCACTGTGTGGGCCTGAATGTGTCATTTAACTCCCTGTGCCTGAGTTGCCTTATCTGTATGGAGAAAATGAGCTGATGTAAATGACTGTAGCTGGCCGGGCTCGATGGCTCATGCCTGTAATTCTAGCACTTTGGGAGGCCGAGGTGGGTGGATCATTTGAGGTCAGGGGTTCAAGAGCAGGTGCCTATAATCCCAGCTACTCATAGGCTGAGGCAGGAGAATTGCTGGAACCTGGGAGGCAGAGGTTGCAGTGAGCTGAGATCGTGCCGCTGCACTCCAGACTACGTGAAAGAGCAAAACTCCCTCTTTCCACCAGCTTTCCGCGCCGCCACAATAGTGTGCATGAATGTCCTGGCGAATGCTCTCAAGAGCATCAACGATGCTGAAAAGAGAGTCAGACGCCAGGTGCTTATTAGGCCGTGCTCCAAAGTCACTGTCCGGTTTCTCACTGTGATGATGAAGCATGGTTACATTGGCGAATTTGAAATCACTGATGATCACAGAGCTGAAAAATTTGTTGTGAACCTCACAGGCAGGCTAAACAAGTGTGGCGTGATCAGCCCCAGATTTGATGCGCAACTCAAAGATCTAGAAAAACGGCAGAATAATCTGCTTCTGTCCTGCCAGTTTGGTTTCAGTGTACTGACAACCTCAGCTGGCATCATGGACCATGAAGAAGCAAGACGAAAACACACAGGAGGGAAAATCCTGGGATTCTTTTTCTAGGGATGTGATACATATATTTACAAATAAATTGCCTCATGGACTCTGGTGCTTCTAAAAAAAAAAAAAACGATCAAAACTCCATCTCAAAAAAAAAAAAAATGAATGTAGCAGAAGCCTGGCCGGACTGTTCACCAGGCCCCTCTGGGAACTGTCCCTAACCCATAGAAATGGGCACCTCAAAGCCACGTGTCTGCTAAGTCCCACTGGCCACAGCTCATCTGTCCCAGAGTAGACACCAAGGTCAATTAGATTCTCTCTTTTTTTTTCTTATTCTTATTAAGCCTACAGCACCCGGTATTCCCAGGTGGTCTCCCATCTAGGTACTAACCAGGCCCAACCCTGCTTAGCTTCTGAGATCAGATGAGATCCGGCACGTTCAGGGTGGTATGGCCTTAGATGGTCAATTACATTCTCTCTGGAATCTGGAATTGGGACAAACAGCTTCAATCTCAGTCTGGATGGTCTTCTAAAGGAAAAAAAATGTAAAATTTGGAAGCACTGGTCCCTACAGATAAGGCAACTGAGAGGGCCAATTTTAGGGAGAAAAGATGGGGGAGAGGAAGACAGAGAGAGTAGAAATGGAAATTCATACAAGGAAGCAAAAATAAGAGATGGAGAGAAAGTTAACCTTGAGTATGTGGAAGGTTTTTATTTTCTAGATTCATTCCCTTCCTGGGTCAGGCTGCTCCTCCTGTCAAGGGGTCCTGGGAAACACTCAGCCATCCTTAGAAAAAATCTCACCTTTTGTGTTTCAGGGGCTTCTAGAGGATTTCTCTTTAATAAAAAAGACCTCACTAGGAACTTAGGATGCAGGCTGGGCACGGTGGCTCACTCCTGTAATCCTGGCACTTTGGGAGACTGAGGTGGGCAAATCACTCGAGGTCAGCAGTTCGAGACCAGCCTGGCCAACATGGTGAAACCCAATCTCTACTAAAATACAAAATTTAGCCAGGCATGGTGGCAGATGCCTGTAATCCCAGCTACTTGGGAGACTGAGGCAGGAGAATCGCTTGAACCTGGGAGGCGGAGGCTGCAGTGAGCTGAGACAGTGCCGCTACACTCCAGCCTGGGCAACAAGAGTAAAACCCCATCTCGAAAACAACAAAAAAACTTAGGATGCAGTAAGTGCTCAATAAACACTACAAGGTTCCCCTTCTTGCCCCTTTCTGAGTTTTTCTCCTTCTACTTTCCAGCTCTGGTCTGACTTAGATCTTGCCGGTGGGCTGCTGCTCTCTTTCCTTATTTCCTCAAAGAGAGCATTTATTTTTGTGGCTTTATAGTCTGCAAGGGAAAAAGCCTAAGACTCTGTCTTCAGCCCCGACAGCTCTCCCAGGGCTCTACTTGCCCGCACCCGGTTATCTCAAGGGCACAACCATTAAAATACCCAGAATTTTGGCATTAAAGTCAGTTCATTGTGGTCCCCCTGCAAAGAACACAACTTCACCCTAATCCATCCTTTCCTTCCTTCCTTCCTTTATCCCAGTTACCACAACCTACCTTCCTTCCTTCTTTCCTTTTCTCCCTCCCTCCTCTCTCCCTCTCTCTCTCTCTCTACTCCCTCCCCCTTCCCTCTCTCTCTCTCCCTCCCTCTCCCTCTCTCTCTCTCTCTCCCTCTTCTCCTCCTTCCTCCTCCCTCTCTCTTTCTTTCAAGATGGGGGTCTCACTATGGTCCTGAGGCAGCAGTGCAGCAGCTATTCATAAGCATGATCATAGCTCACTACAGCCTCCAACTCCCGGGCTCAAGTGTTCCCCCCCGCATCAGCCTCCAAAGTGACTGGGACTACAAGCAGGTGCTACCACACCCAGCCTCTTTTCTTGTTCATTAAAGTTCTCAACAGTGTATTGCCTTTCTTATTTTAGCCATTTTAGTAGGTGTATAGTTGAAGCTTACTGTCATTTTAGTTTGCTTTTCCCTGATCACAATAATCAGCATCTTTTCATGTGCTTATTTAGAAATTTTTGGTAAACTCATGCCTGTAATCTCAGCACTTTGGGAGGCCGAGGCAGATGGATCACCTGAGATCAGGAGTTTGAGACCAGCCTGGGAAACATAATGAAACCCTGTCTCTACTAAAAACACACAAAATTAGCTGGGCATGGTGGCAGGTGCCTGCATTCCCACCCACTTGGGAGGCTGAGGCAGGAGAATTGCTTGAACCTGGGAGGCAGAGGTTGCAGTGACTTGAGACTGTGCCACTGCACTCCAGCCTGGGTGATGGAATGAGACTCTGTTTCAAAAAAAAAGAAATGTTTGGTGAAGTGCCAGACCAATTTTTTCCTCTTCCTTCCACTTTCTGTTGTGGGCTTCTTTGGCTTTTTTTATTTGGCTATTTGGAGCCATGCACTGGTTTGGGTCAGGAGGACTGCTAAACACCTTCAAGTTTTCTTTCTCTACGATGACCCTGGCTTTTTCCTCATTGTCAGGTCCTCAGGAGAACTGCTCCTCCTCTTGGGCACCTCTCCCCTTGGTTGCTGGGAGTTGTGCTTTTTCAGCCCCCATGTGTGGGCTTGCGGGAACTTTGTAGACTTAGACAATGCTGCGGTAATGCATGCAGTTTTCTCATGGAGACTAGCTACCTTTAACTTTTCTAGTCAGAATCCCTTGCCAGCCTATACTTTGACATCTGATGCAGGCATTTTATTACTGGGTGAACAGATTCAAATGCAGATTCGGTGTGCAATTCAGTGTATTTTTGTTGTTGAGACTTGTATTTGCGGATTTTATGAGCTGGCTGGTTGAACCATGTGGCAACCCATTGCTGCCAAGTCTGGTAAAAACAGAGCTTTAGAAACATGCCACTCTGGCTGAGTCCCAGGATCCCACGGTTGCCTACATCCCGTCCCTTTTCCCAAGGAGGATAGCCAAGCAGAAAGTTACACTTGTTCTTTTTTCTTTTTTGATGGGGTGTCACTGTGTCACCCAGGCTGGAGTGAAGTGGCATGATCTCAGCTCACTGCAACCTCTGTCTCCTGGACTCAGTTGATCCCCCCACCTCAGCCTCCCTAGTAGCTGGGATTACAGGCATGCACCACCATACCACACGTGGCTAATTTTTTTATTTTTTTTTAAGAGATTTATTTTTACCACATTGCCTAAACTGGTCTCAAACTATTTTTTTTTTTTTTTTGAGACAGAGTCTCGCTCTGTCGCCCAGGCCAGAGTGCAGTGGTGTCATCCAGGCTTACTGCAACCTCTGCCTCTGGGGTTCAAGCAATTCTCCTGCCCACCTCAGGAGAAGCTGAGATTACAGGTGCCTGACACCACACCCAGCTAATTTTTATATTTTTAGTAGACACAGGGTTTCACCATGTTAGCCAGGCTGGTCTCAAACTCCTGACCTCAAATGATCTGCCCACCTTGGCCTCCCAGAGTGCTGGAATTACATGTGTGAGCAGCCGCGCCCAGCTCCTATATTTGTTCTTAAACCTGTATTATATCATCCTGTTCTTCGTAATGTCTTATTTGTAATAGTTCTCAACCTATTTACTTTTTGAGGTATGGACACTTACAGATGGACTGTAAAACCTTCAAGGGCAAGGATTATGGTTTCCAGGAAATATGTAACCTTTATCAAAGCTCCACAGTGTATTTAGATATAGAAGATCCTTAGTAGCTTTGCATTACTTAAACTGTGAGCTGGTTAGCCTTTAATTTCAAAAGCCATCAGTCTAATCAGCCTTACAGATCTGTGATATGAGAAGAATTACTCATATTCCTGGAGCATGTAAGACATCCCAACATCAGAATTTTAAAGCTTTAGAGAAACTGAAGGAGACATTTCACAGATGAGAAAACTAAAGCACCACCAGGTACTTGCCTGAGTGCACTGGCTCCTTTGCAAAGCCCTTCTGGATCCTTTGACATGGAACTGACCACTCACTCCTTTGTGCCCTCCATATGCCCACTTAAACTTGTCACAGTCCCTGAGACATTTCATTATACTTTGCTTGGCTACATAAACAGGGAATTTGGCTTGTCTTTATAGCCCAAATTCCCAGGACAGTTCCTGGAACTGTCAGGCACTTAATGAGGGAATGAATGGATAAGTTGGTGACAGAGCATGGCTGGAGTAAGTACAAACAGAACAAAATGCAGTAACAATAATAGAGTCACATTTCTCAAATGCATCATGTGTGTTAGGTACCATGGTACATGGCTTATATTTATTGTTATTTAATGGTCATAATAGCTCTGTGAAGTAGATATAGCTATTGTTTTTCTTGAAATGGAGTTTTGTTCTTGTTGCCCAGGCTAGAGGGCAATGGTGCGATCTCAGCTCACTGCAACCTCCACCTCCCGGGTTCAAGTGATTCTCCTGCCTCAGCTTCCTGAGTAGCTGGGATTACAGGTGTGTGCCACCATGCCCGGCTAATTTTGTATTTTTAGTAGAGATGGGGTTTCTCAATGTTGGTCAGGCTGGTCTTGAACTCCCAACCTCAGGTGATCTGCCTGTCTCGCCTCCCAGAGTGCTGGGATTACAGGCATGAGCCACTGCACCTGGCCGATATAGCTATTCTTATTTTATAGATGAGGAAACTGAGGCATTGAGAAGTGAAGTAATTTCCTATAGTTACACAGCTATAAAGAGGCAGGGCTGTCACCTGAACCCACGCATTCGATTATGGGGACTGTCTGGGAACTACTGCTTGATTCATGAGAATGTAGCATTGGCCTTGCTGAGAAATTCAAATGCTGTTCCTGTCCTTTCTACTCTTCTTGTAATTGGTTTTCAAAGGTGATTACAAGTGTGGGGTAGCCGTGAGTGTTTCTCCTCCATGTAGAGATACTGATAAAGGAAGAGTTCAAGTGGATTGATAGCATAAGGGAAGCCACTAAAAAAAGTTTTGGCCACGTCATCGAATTTGTGTGATCCCAATCATTTGTGGTAAGGTCATAATACTTACATGTAAGGTATGCACAATATCTGTGATGTGGCTGCGAATGAATGATTCTGTGGTTTCATCATAAGGTAAAGCTCGGCTGAGAGAAGACAGAGATCTTAGGAATGTCAGCTTTTCAAGTTCACCCTGAAATTGTGGAAAAATGATAAAAATACAATTATACGTTATACTCTTATTTCATAACTGTAGAGAGCTTTTGAAAAGTTTCTTGGAATGCTTTAAATATGTGACATCTCTTTCAACCCAATATCAGTCTTTATTACAAGGAATGAGTAAATGACAGAGATTTCAGTGAAATTCCTTGTCCACTGGTTCTGCCTTGCCTTGGGACCTCGGCTCTGCTCTCAGCTCCATGTTCCAGCCTGGCTCTCCCCACCTTTAGTCTTTGCTTTTCCACCTGCCTCTCTGGGGAGTGTTGTCTGATTAAGCTTCCTAGGCCAGGCGTAGTGGCTTACGCATGTAATCCCAGAACTTTAGGAGGCCAAGTGGGACAGATTACCTGGGGTCAGGAGTTCCAGACCAGCATGGCCAACATAGTAAATCCTTCTCTCTACTAAAAACAAAAAGTAGCCAAGTGTGGGGGTGCACGCCTGTAGTCCCAGCTACTTGGAAGGCTGATGAATGAGAATTGCTTGAACCCGGAAGGCGGAGGTTGCAGTGAGCCAAGATGGCGCCACTGCACTCCAGCTGGGGTGACAGAGCGAGACTCCGTCTCAAAAAAAACCAAAACAACAACAAAAAAGAAAGTCACACAACTGGAATCATACAGGCTGTAACCTTCTGCGATTAGCTTCTTTCACTCAACACAATGCCTCTGAGATTCATCTATGTTGTTGTATCAATAGTTCTCTCCTTTTATTGCTGAATAGTATTCTATTTTATGAGACCCTATCTCAAGAATCCTATTTCTTGAGACAGGGTCTCTAGTACTTGAGACAGGGTCTCATAAATTCTATTTCTTGAGACAGGGTCTCACTCTGTTTGCGACCCAGTTTGTTTACCTGTGAATAGACTCGAATCTTATTACTCCAACTTCTTCCACGCACCTAGCACAGTGCGTTATAAATGATAACCGCTCATTCATTACTTGTTGATTGGGTGAATAGGATTTAAAAGCCATAGAGGACTGGGCACAGTACCTCATGCTTGTAATCCCAGCATTTTGGGAGACCGAGGCAGGTGGATTGCTTGAGGTCAGGAGTTCAAGACCTGCTTGGCCAACATAGTGAAACCCGTCTCTACTAAAAATCCAAATATTAGCTGGGAAATGGTGGTACGTGCCTGTAATCCCAGCTACTTGGGAGGTTGACGCATGAGAATTGCTTGAACCCGGGAGGCAGTGGTTGCAGTGAGCCAAAATGGCGCCACTGCACTACAGCCTGGGTGACAAAGTGAGAGTTCATCTCAAAAAAAAAAAGCCTAAAAAAATATAAACCAAAATGTCAACAGTAGTTATCTGAGGAAATTGGGATTACAGCTTTTAATTTTTATTATGATTTTCTTTGTTTTTACATTAATTGCATAAATATATATGTAAATATAACATATACATATATTTTTTATAAATATAAGACAAATGTATAAACATGTTTTACAACCTATAATATAAAATTATTTGCACAATAAAGAAATAATATGTTTAAATTTTGTTAAAATGGAGGAATAAGTTAAATAACTCATAAAAATTGCTTGTTCATACCTTTAGCTCACCACTGAAAACCTCCTGGATGGACTGGATCAACTTCTCAACAATGACCTCATTGAGCAGGTTCTGGTGGGTCAGGTGTCTGGGGCTATCTGACAGGGACTCCCAGTGGAGTCCAGGGATGTCAGGGATGTCTGAGTCTAACATTGAAAGAAAGACACCGGATGAGGCCTCCTACTGTGTAAAGTGATGAGGTTTAGTGGAGAGTACCACTGGCTCTCACCTTTACTACTTGCTCTATGACCTTAACCAAGTCCCATCCCTTCTAGACTCAGTTTTCTCAATTATAAATTCAATGTTCTCTAAGGGCCTCCTAAGCTACAAAAACCTTTGGGACTGAGCTGTAGCAGAATGGTTAGCAGAGTGGACTTTAAATCTCAGTTTGAGACCAGTTTGAATCTTGGTTCTATCACTTAACTGCTTGTATGACCTTTATCAAGTTAGTTTGCCTCTTGAAACCTAGGTTTCCTCATCTGTAAAACAGGGTTACTATAAGGATTAAATGAGGTAATACATGGAAAGAACTGATTCCAGTAATATTCCCCCCTTAACACATCTTTCATCTGAAGATTTTTACCTTTTTTTTTTTTTTGAGATGGAGTTTCACTTTGTTGCTCAGGCTGGAGTACAGTTGCACGATCTTTGCTCACTGCAACCTCTGCCTCCCGGGCTCAAGTGATTCTTGTGCCTCAGACTCCCGAGCAGCTGGGACTACAGGCACATGCCACCATGCCTGGCTAATTTTTGTATTTTTAGTAGAGATGGGGTTTTGCTATGTTGGCCAGGTGAGGTCTTGAACTCCTGACCTCAGGTGATCCACCCACCTCAGCCTCCCAAAGTGCTGGGATTACGGGCATGAGCCACAACTCTATTTTTGTATTCTTTTTGATTTCTTGAATGTCTCTTCTGCAAACTCTACCCACTTCCTGCCACAATCCTATCATCCACTAATTGCAATAATTGAAACCATGTTCTCATTCTCATCTTTGCATAGGCTGTTCCTTCTGCCTACATTTTTCTCCTTCTTCTCCCCTACCTTCCCTCACCTACCTTTGCCTTGCTAACTCCTACTCATCCTTCAAGTCTCAGCTGTAGGATGCCTTTCCTGTTTCCCCTTTTTGTCCATTTTGGCTAAGTATCCCCTAGTCACTAATAAACTGTTCTGTATGTACTCTGGCTCCCCTACCCCCATCATGCTAATTACACTGAGCTCCAATTGCCTGTTCATCTGTAAACATATATATATTATTTTTTTTTTTTTTAGATGGAGTCTTGCTCTGTTGCCCAGGCTGGAGTGCAGTGGCGTGATCTCCACTCACCATAACCTCCACCTCCTGAGTTCAAGCGATTCTCCTGCCTCAGCCTCCAGAGTAGCTGGGATTACAGGTGCTCGCCACCATGCGTGGCTAATTTTTTGTATTTTTAGTAGAGATGGGGTTTCACCATATTGGCCAGGCTGATCTCGAACGCCTGACCTTGTGATCTGCCCACGCTGGCCTCCGAAAGTGCTGGGATTATAGGAGTGAACCACTGTGGCTGGCCCATCTGTAAGTATATTGTGTCTGTTCTGTTCACAGCTCTATCTCTAGCTGCTAGATTAAGCTTAGAGCACAGGAGGGCTTCAATAAGTATTTGCTGAATGAGTATATGAATGAATGAAGGTAGTTCTTCAAACACGCCAAGATCTTTTCCTGTCTCATGCTGATGTAGTCCCATCTATCTGTAGTACTCCCTCTACTCACATGGGTTACTCTGCTATCTTTCAGACCTCCTTTAGGTTTAAATAACACTCACTGTCTCATACAGGTGTTGTCTGACAACCAGTTTCAAGTAGGTTCCTATCTCCCTTATTTTTGGTTTCAGCCTCTTCTTCCATGCTGCTTACTACAAATTGTAGTTACTTCAGTGACTGTTTACTCTTATGGGTCTCTTTTCTGCACAATAATGTAAGTTCTATGAGGGGAGTGATCATGTCGGTCACGTTCACTGTTGTATTCCCAGCTCCTGGTACTCAATAAATGTTTTGTAGAATGAAAATTATTCTGACGCCCAATTCAGATCCCACCTTCTGCATGAAGTCCTCCCACTCTAAGGCATCCTACACCACCCTTTCCCTCTTCAGAATCCCTCGAGCACTCAGACTCTTCTGCAGAACTGTCTGTCTCAGGACCAAGCTTTGTTTCCTGTACATCAGGAAACATGTATCTCATCTGATTTTGCCAACTGTATTTCAAGGTCTCAAAGTCAGGGACCAAATTCATCGTCAAAGTCTAGTCAAGGGCTGGTCACCCAGCAAGTACTCAATCAATACCTCTTGGCCTGAGTTGAAAATAGATTCTCTTTTCCCCTTCCCTCCCCTTTCAGGTCCTTTCCCCTTTTTACCTGTAAGTTCAATGCTACTTGAGCCTTTTTTAACAGCCTCTAAGTTGCTCAGCTGCAAATCCACACTTACTGAATCACTGTCAGAAGCACAGGGGATCGTTACTACTTCCTGACTGCAGGTCCTAGGAACAAAGAGGGGATTCGAAAAATTAGTTTTCCAGGACTGCTTCTGGCCCATCATTCATTTGAAAGCCTAAATGTCACTTTCTGAGAGAAGCATTTATTCATCAGCAATCCAGAGTAAGTAGCTCCTGTCATTCTGGCCCAACAGTTACCTTCTTATTTTTTTTCATAGTATTTAACAATCACCTACAATTACCTTGCTCATTTGTGTTGATTCGTTTGGCTGTCTCCTATCAGACTATAAACTCCATTAGAGAGAAACCTTGCCTACATAGTCACAGTTGTATCCCCAGCACCTAGCATGTTGTCAGTCTCATTAGGAGTGAATGGATAAGAAATACTATGCTGCTATTAAAAGCAATGCTGGGCGTGGTGGCTCACACCTGTAATCCCAGCACTTTGGGAGGCTGAGGCGGGTGCATCACCTGAAATCAGGAGTTTGAGACAAGTCTGGCCAACATGGTGAAACCTGTCTCTACTAGAAATACAAAAAATAGCTGGGCGTGGTGGCACTTGCCTGTAATCCCAGCTACGTGGGAGGCTGAGGCAGGAGAATTGCTGGAATCCCAGAAGTTGCAGTGAGCCGAGATGGTGCCACTGCACTCCAGCCTGGGCGACAGAGGGAGACTCCGTCTCAAAAAAGAAAACAGCCAGGCGCGGTGGCTCAGGCCTGTAATCCCAGCTTTTTGGGAGGCTGAGGCAGGCGGATCACCTGAGGTCAGGAGTTTGAGACCAGCCTGGCCAACATGGTGAAACCCCATCTACACTAAAAATACAAAAATTAGCTGAGTATGGTGGCACATGCCTGTAATCCCAGCTACTTAGGAGACTGAGGCAGGAGAATCACTTGAACTGGGAGGTAGAGGTTGTAGTGAGGTGACATGGTGAGACTCTATCTCAAAAAAAAAAAACAAAAAACCAGATTGAGGTAGAACACCTCATTAACTCCCTCTATCCTCCTTACCCTTTCCTACTTTTTCTTTTTTCCATAGCACATAACACCTTCCAATATATCTTTCACTTATTTATGATGTTCATTGTTTGTCATTTATTTCCTCCCGCTAAAATATAAGCTTCGTGAGGGCAAGAATAAGAATCTTTGGCTGCTTTGTGCATAAATGTACCAGGAGTCTAGAACAGTGACATACAGAAGTGCTCAACAATTATTGCTAGAGTGAATGACTGAGCAAGCCTCTATTTACTGAATGTTTCGCATAGATGAAAAAGCAAGCTGTCAAACAATGGATATGACACGTTTTATTAAAACAAAACAATGTTTTCACAAAAGTAATAAGAATTTGTGTATATACGTAGAAACACACACACACACACAAATGTTGGCATACATGAAAAAAAAACTTATGGAGGCTGGGTATGGTGGCTCACTCTGTAATCTCAGCATTTTGAGAGGCTGAAGCAGGAGGATTGCTTGAGCTCAGGACTTCGAGACCAGCCTGGGCAACACAATGAGACCTCATCTGTACAAACAAGTAAAAAATGAGCCAGGCATCATGGCTTATGCCTGTAGTCCTAGCTACTCAGGAGGCTGAGGCAGGAGATTCCTTGAGCCCAGGAGTTTAAGATTGCAGTGAGCTATGATGGCACCATTGCACTCTAGCCTGAGTGACAGAGAGAACCTGTCTCTAGAAGAAAAACAAAAACAAAAAAATAACTTATGGAATTAATTTTTTTTTTTTTTTTGAGACAGAGTCTCACTCTGTCGCCAGGCTGGAATGCAGTGGCACGATCTCGGCTCACTGCAACCTCCGCCTCCCGGGTTCAAGCAATTCTCCTGCCTCAGCTTCCCAAGTAGCTGGGACTACAGGCGTGTTTCACCAGGCCCAGCTAATTTTTGTATGTTTTAGTAGAGACAGGGTTTTACCATGTTGGCCAGGATGGTCTCGACCTCTTGACCTCATGATCCGCCCGCCCTGGCCTCCCAAAGTGCGGGGATTACAGGCGTGAGCCACCAGGCTCGTCCAGAATTACCTTTTAAAAATTATGTATTTATTTAATTTTAAGTTTTTTTTTGAGACAGGGTTTCACTTTGTCTCCCAGGCTGCAGTGCAGTGGTGCAATCTCAGCTCACTGCAAACTCTGCCTCCCGGGTTCAAGTGATTCTCAGGCCTCAGCCTCCTGAGTAGCTGGGATTACAGGTGTCCCACCATATCTGGCTAATTTTTATATTTTTAGTAGAGATGAGGTTTCGCCATGTTGGCCAGGCTGGTCTCAAACTCCTGACCTCAGGTCATCTGCCCACTTTGGCCTCCCAAAGTGTGGGGATTACAGGACTGAGCCGCCACACATGGCCAATAAAACAATTTTGGAAGGAAACCCCAAACCAATAAAGTTTGAACTTTGTCCTGTATGCATATATTTCTTTAATACAAAATGAGTTAATTAAAAACAAAGAAACCCTCTAGGAGCAGAATGGTTGGGTTGCGCGGTGGATCGTATAACTGACTTCTTAAGAGGCTGCCTGGCCAAGCGCTTGTGTCTCATGCCTGTAATCCCAGTGCCTTTGGGAGGCTAAGGTGAAAGGATTGCCTGAGGCCAAGAGTTTGAGACAAGCCTGGGTAACATAGCAAAACATGATCTCTATAAAAAATTTTTTAAAAATTAGCTGGGCGTGGTGGCATGTGCTTGTAGTCGCAGTTACTCAGAAGGCCAGTGCAGGAGGATCCTAGAGTCCCGGAGTTGAAGGGGGCAGTAAGCTATGATTCCATCATCATACTTCAGCCTGAGTGACAGATAGAGACGTTGCCTCTTAAAAAATAACAACCAGTGGCCTGTAATCCCAGCACTTTGGGAGATTGAAGTGGGTGGATCACTTGAGGTCAGGAGTTCAAGACCAGCCTTGCCAACATGGTGAAACCCCATCTCTACTAAAAATACAAAAAAAATTTTGTGTGCCTGTAATCCCAGCTACTCGGGAGGCTGAGACAGGAGGATCTCTTGAACGCAGGAGGTGGAGGTTGCAGTGAGCCGAGACTGTGCCATTGCACTCCAGCTTGGGTGACAAAGCAACTTTGCCTCAAAACAAACAAACAAAAAACAACAACAACAGAGAAGCTGTCAATCTGTTTCCAAAATGGTTGTAGCACTTTACATTCCCATCAGCAGGATATGAGCGATCCTGTTGTTGCATATCCTTGCCAGCATTTGCTATTGTTGGTCTTTTTGTTTTTTCTCTTTTTCTTCTTTTTCATTTAAATTATTCAGTTGTGGCGGCTCCCATCTATGGCCCACAGCTAGTCACTAGGACCACAGATGTGAGCCACTGCACCTGGCTAATTAAATTTTTTTTTTTTTTTGTAGAGGCAGGTTCTTGCTGTGTTGCCCAGGCTCATCTTGAACTCCTGGACTCAGGTGATCCTCCTACCTGAGCCTCCTGAAAGCTCTGGGATTACAGACTGAGCCACCATTCCTGGCTGCATATGCTGATTCTATGGTGTAAATACTCCCATCATGGCCAAAAGCAAGCTACCAATACCGCCTTGGGAAGAGATGTGCAATGGCATACCATCATATATTTCCACCACACAGTTATAATAGATATAAACAACCACAAAAGCACAGCAAATGTAAAATGTAGTGGAATAATTAGGAAATATTCAGTTTTGTTTCTAATATACTTTATTTCATGCTAAGTTGATATAATTTTCTAAATGGTTGTATTTAACCAATTTGCAAAATTACTGAAAAATTCAACAATTGATTCTCTAAAGACAGTATGAGACAGCTCCAGCACACCACTGCTTGGTTGTCTTATTCTTGAGTTGGGAGAATTCTTTATACATTCTAGATCAGCATTGCCCGATAGAACTTTCTGTGATAATGAAGATGTTCTATAATTTTGAGCTGTCCAGTCTGTTATCCACTAGCTATCTGCGGCTACTGAGGACTTGAAATATGGCGGCTAGTACAAATAAGAGACTGAATTTTAAATTTTACTTAATTTTAATTCATTTAAATTCAAATTTAAATATCCACATAAGGCTAGTGGCTATTATAATAGACACAGAAAGAACTGACTCTCTCTCATGCTGAATAAAAATATTTGGGACAATAATAACGTTAATAACAGTTATCATATTGTGTATACTTTATATGTTCATAATACCGTGGTTAAAAGCACAGATTCTGGAGTCAGACTGCCTAGGTTCAAATCTGTTTCCTTCTCTTTAAAATGGGATTAGCCTGTAATCTCAGCACTTTGGGAGGTTAAGGCGAGAGGATCGTCTGAGCCCAGGAGTTCCAGACTAGCCTGGGCAACAAAGTGAGATGCGGTATCTACCAAAAATAATTTTAAAAGATTAGTGGGTATCGTGGTGCGTGCCAGTGGTCCCAGCTACCTCAGGAGACTCAGGTAGGAGGATCGCTTGAGCCCAGGATGTCGAGGCTGCAGTGAGCTGTGATCGTACCACTGCACTGGAGCCTGGTCGACAGAGCAAGACCCCGTATCAATAAAAAAGGAAAGAAAATAAATAACGTTTGTAGAGCGCTCGGCACAGTGTTGTGTTATACTGTAAACATTTAATAATCTAGAGCTGTGTTCCTGGATGAGCCATTTTCATGTTGAGTCTGATTCACTCTTGTTGCCCAGGCTGGAGTGCAATGGCGCGATCTCGACTCACTGAAACCTCCACCTCCCGGGTTCCAGCGATTCTCCTGCCTCATCCTCCCGAGTAGGCGCTTCGCTACCACGCTCGGCTAATTTTTTTATTTTTGGTGGAGACCGGTTTTCACCATGTTGCCGAGGCTGATCTCGAACTCCTGACCTCAGGTCATATCTGCCCGTCTCGGCCTCCCAAAGTGCTGGGATTACAGGCGTGAGCCACTGCGCCCGGCCAGAAACTGCCACGATTTTCCAAAGAAAAAAAAAATCCCTTCTAATACTGCTCTCCCTTCCCCACGAGACCTTTCTTGTTTCTTTAAAATGGGCCGGGCTGAAGAAATACGAGTGAATGACAGCAAATCGGCCAATCAGAGGCGGCCCCGTCTCGGGCCCGCCCAGAAGCCTGGTCCAATCGCGTCCCGGTAACTCCCGGAATAGGACCGTTTCGAGACGGTCGCTTTCAAGTGGGCCTGGGCGCGGGGGGGGGAGCGGGTCTGTCCTCGGGAACTGCAAGGCCCCGAGCACACAAGGACTGGGATCCCGGCCTCGGCTGCTTGAAGCGGCCAGGCTTAGCGGGGCCGCGGACACTGACCTGTGCTTTGAACTCATCCTGTCCCGCAGAGCCTGCCGCGAGTTCCTGACGTCCCCTGCGGCGGTTTCTTGGAGCCGCTTTCCCAAGCGGAAGTCAGCCTGCGGCTTGGACTCCGGCGGGACCTGTACGGAGGAATGGCGCTGCCGGGTGAGGAGCTGCGCGTGGCTCGTCGACGGGGCCCCGCAGCCGGCACTCTTTGGGGAGAGGGCCGTCGCCCGCGGGAGGCTACTGGCCGCTGCTCGGGAGCCGGCCGGGCGGGATCCTCTTCCCCTGCGGGAGAAGGGCATGGGCACGGGCTTGGGTGGGGGCGTTCTCGGGCCGAGGGTCCGCAGGAGGGCTGCGAACTGGTGGGGAGTGCCGGTTACCTGTCGGGGTTGGTGCCTGGGGGAGGGGGGGGCGGTGCAGCGCGGAGCTACGGGTCGCCCCGAGGCCCAGCCGGGGGTACCGCGGCCGCGCTTAGCCGGTAGGCCTGGCCTCGTTAATTTCACTCGCGCGGGCTCCTGGGCCAGGCGGCCTAAGGTTCTGGTCCCAGAGACGCCCCTTACTCCGTGTGAGCTTTTGGGCAGATCGACCTTCTTTGGATTCTAGTTTCCCCTTCAGTGAAAGGGGCAAAGAAAACCCCTCACTTCTCTCTGGGAGCTTGGAGCATATTCTGAAGTTACGCTCTGGGTGCAGACTTGCGGGCGGACTCGTATTCATTGTGTGACCCAAAGCAGGTTACTTAACCCCTCTGCATCTCAGTTTCTCATCTGTAAAATAAGTTAGTTAAGTTAGCCACGTTATCTGCCTCGTTGCGTTGCTCTATTAAGTGAAATAATCTTCGTGCATAGTTTAGAACAGTGCATGGCACTAAGTAAGAACTCAGTAAAGTTAACTGTATTAGAAGTTACTGAGTGGACTCTGTGCAGGGTGGAATCTCATGTAGCCTCATCATGACTTTGGAAGCATGTGCTATTGTCATTACCATTTGACAGATGAGAAGTTGGAATCCCACGGAAGGGAACTTACTTGCCCAAGGTGACACATGAATGAGTCAGTGGCTCACTGTTTCATTATTTGAGAAGTTCAGGATAGTAAAGTGGTTAAAAGTAGACTTTGGATTCAAATTGCCTGAAGTTTGATTCTCAGTTATGCATCCTAGGGCAGCTAACTACTTCTGTGCCTCACTTTCCTGCACTGTAAAATGCAGAAAATAGCCACCTTACTTGTATGTTGTGAGGATTTAATGATTTGGTGTGCGCAAAGCACAGCATAGCATGGGCATACCCAACACATTAAGGGCTCAACTTTTAGTCAAAAAAAGTACTGCTTTCGTTAACATGGAGTGAGAAAATTAGAATTCTGACATGGGTGCTATTTTAGGGGAATTTATGGTCTAGGTGGGAAAATGCTAGTCAAAATCATTCACTAGATTTTTTTTTTTTTTTTTTTTTTTTTATACAGAGTCTTGCTCCGTCCCCAAGCGCCAGGCTGGAATGCAGGAGCGCGACCTCGGCTCACTGCAACTTCCGCCTCCCGGGTTCAAGCAATTCTCCTGCCTCAGCCTCCCGAGTAGCTGGGACTACAGGTGTGTGCCGCCACGCCCACCTAATTTTTGTATTTTTAGTAGAGATGGGGTTTCACCATGTTGGTCAGGATGGTCTCAATCTCTTGACCTCATGATCTGCCAGCCTTGGCCTCCCAAAGCGCTGGGATTACAGGCGTGAGCCACCGCGCCCGGCCCATTCACTTAGCTCTTCAGGGTACCTGAATGTACACAAGGCATTGGGGGTTCAGCATTAGTATCTTGATTCCTCTTTCTGTTACATCTTTCTATTTATTAGCAGTTCTGATAGGCTTTGACTTTTTTTTATTTTTGAAACGGAGTTTCGCTCTTTCGCCCAGGCTGGAGTGCAGTGGCACTATCTCGGCTCACTGCAACCTCCGCCTTTCAGTTTCAAGTGATTCTCCTGCCTCAGCCTCCTGAGCAGCTAGGATTACAGGCGCTCGCCACCACTCCCAGCTAATTTTTGTATTTTTAGTAGAGACGGGGTTTTACCATTTTGGCTAGGCTGGTCTTGAACTCCTGAACTGGTGATCTGCCCACCTCGTGATCCGCCTGCCTTGGCCTCCCAAAGTGCTGGGATTACAAGCATGAGCCATCGCGCCCAGCCTAGGCTTTGACTTTGAATTCTAGCCAGACTAACTCTCATCACTTCTCATCACCTTCACTGCTGTCACCCTAGTTTGGACCACCATCGTCTTCTGGCTTGGATTATGGTGGTAGTCTCCCAGCTGGTGTCCCCTGCTCTGTCCTTGCTCCTGCATGGTCTGTTCTCAACACAGTAATCCCATTAGCCTGTAAGTCAAATCACTCTTCTGCTTAGAAGTTTCCAGTGGCTTCCACCACAGTGGCATACAAGGCCCTCTGGATTTGTTCTCTGCTACCTCTGTCACCTCATCTACTTCTCACCCTTTGCTTACTCCACCCAAGCTGTATTGTCTTTGCTGATCTCAGAAAACATCTTTTGTTTACATACATCTCATTCAGAATCTTTGCACTTGGTTTTTCTTTTCTTTTCTTTTCTTTTTTGAGACAGAGCCCCAGGCTGGGGTGCAGTGGCGCCATCGCAGCTCACTGTTGTCCTCTGCTTCCTGGTTCAAGTGATTCTCGTGCCTCAGCCTCCTGAGTAGCTGGACTTACAGGTGCAAGTCACCAAGCCCGGCTAATTTTTTGTATTTTTAGTAGAGATGGGGTTTTACCATGTTGGCCAGACTGGTCTCAAACTCCTGACCTCAAGTGATCCTTCCTCCTCGGCCTCCACACTGGAGTTAGAGGCGTGAGCCACCGCACCCGGCCACACTGGGATTTTCTTCTTGGCGTAGTTTGCCACCAGATATCATTATGACTTGCTTCTCCTTCAGGTCTATATTCAATATATTTATTTCTTACTTAGGCCTTCACAGACTACTGTATTTAAAATACAGCCCTTCCCAAATATCTCTTTACTTTATTTTTTTCCACAGCACTTTTACCTTCTATTATGATAAATAATATTTCTTATTTCATGTGAGGTCTTTATTTTGTCACTAGAATATAAGCTCTATGAATGGTAGGAGTTTTGTTTCTTTTGTTTCCTGCTGTATTTTTAACACCTAAAGTAGTGTGTGGCACATAGTAACATTCAATATACATTTGATGAATACGCTACATGATAGATTTTTTCTTTTTTTCTCTTTTTGAGAGAGGATCTCGCTTTGTCATCCAGGCTGGAGTGCAGTGATGCGATCACGGCTCACTGCAGCCTCAATCTCCTGGGCTCAAGCAGTCCTCCCACCTCAGCCTCCTGAGTAGCTGGGACCACAGGCTCACGATCACCATGCCTGGCTAATTTTTATTTTTTATAGAGACAGGATTTCACCATGTTGCCCAGTCTGGTCTTGAACTGCTGGTGCCATTCATGTTAGCCCAGTGATTGTTTGTTATTGCTGTTACTTAGGTGGCAGACAATGCACTTTATCAAGAAGCACCCCATTCAAAAGTGTTTTTTGTTTTGTTTTTTTAAATAAATTAAGTAGAAATGTACCACTCCTATAGCTTCCTGTCCCCTGGGGTATCATAGATGGGGATTAATTTTTCTTTCCATTTATTCAGTACCTACTATGCGCCAGGCAGTGTGCAAGACTTGGGATTAACAAAAGAAGCAGTCTTTATCCTCATGGAACTTACAGTTTAGCAGAGAAATCAGACATTACACTGTTAAAGTTATGGAAAATTCCATGTAAGAGAAGTACTGATTGCTGTGAGTGGATATAACAACAGCAATAATGGTAGTAGAAGTAGTAGTTAACATTGATACAGCACTTGTTATGTGCCAGTCATTGTTCTAAGATTTTTTTTTTTTTTGGAGACGGAGTGTTGCTCTTGTCACCTAGGCTGGAGTGCAGTGGCGTGATCTCTGCTCACTGCAATCTCCGTCTCTCAGGTTGAAGTGATTCTCCTGCCTCAGCCTCCTCAGTAGCTGGGATTACAGGCACCTGCCACCACACCTAGCTATTTTTTTGTATTTTTAGTAGAGACAGGGTTTTACCATGTTGGCCTCGAACTCCTGACTTCAGGTGATCCACCTGCCTCGGCTTCCCAAAGTGCTGGGGTTACAGTTGTGAGCCACTGTGCCTGGCCAGATCTTTCTATTAACTCGTGTATTCATCCCTGAGGGAGATACTATTATTATTACCACTTTATACTTGAGGAAACTGAGGTACCAGCTAGTTGAATAACTGCCAAGGCCACATTGCTACTAAGTAGCAGAGCTGCGATTTAAGCATGGCCCCAGAGCCTGGGTTCTTTCTTACTTTATTGTATTGGGACCTAATCCTAGGGAGAGTTTTTTGTTTTTGTTTCTTTTTTGAGATGGTGTCTTGCTTTGTCGCCCAGGCTGGGGTGCAATGGCCCAATCTTGGCTCACTGCAACTTCCGCCTCTCAGGTTTAAGCAGCTCTCCCGCTTCAGCCTCCCGAGTAGCTGGGATTACAGGTGCCCACCACCACGCCTGGCTAATTTTTGTATTTTTAGTAGAGATGGGGTTTCATCATGTTGGCCAGGCTGGTCTCAAACTCTTGACCTCAGGTGATCTACCCACCTTGGCCTCCCAAAGTGCTGGGATTACATGTGTGAGCCACTGTGCCCAGCCAAGGGAGAGCTTCTTGAGGAAGAGATGTTTGAGCTGAATTCTGAAAGTAAAAATTAAGCAAAGCTGAGGTAGGGGAAAACATGAAAAAATACTGGGCAGGAAAGAACCTGGCTTCTTAGAGGACAGAGAAGAAGCCAGAGAGCAACAGAGGGTGGGAAGCACGAGGGAGGAGATCCGGTTGAGAGGCTGGCAAGGTGTGAGGATTCAGGATGGGGTTTGTCCTTAGAGGCAGAGGACTTATGGACATCTTTTAAATGGGTATAGTGGGATAAGCCTATACTTTACATACCTGGAGGCTGCTGGGAGGACTATCCTTCCACGAGTTGAAGAGCAGACTACCCCGCTCCCCAAGGCTTCTCCTCAGGTTAAACCCCCTGGTTCCCTCGCCCTTCCCCATGTGATTTGGTTCCCCGATCTTGGTGCATATCATCATTGGGACTGTGTGTAGCGCCTTGGAAGAGTGTGAAATGTACTGAATAGTCATTTCCCCCCAAGGTTCAAGCACTGTCATCCTGTTGGCCCTGACAATCATAGCCATCACCCAGGCTCTGACGCCCACTCACTACCTCACCAAGCATGACGTGGAGAGACTGAAAGCCTCGCTGGACCGCCCTTTCACAAATTTGGAATCTGCCTTCTACTCCGTCGTGGGACTCAGCAGCCTTGGTGCCCAGGTGCCAGATGCAAAGGTAAGGCTGCTTTTGTCTTGGTGGTCAGGGTGGTTCAAGAGAACCGTCGTCGCCTCACTATATTCCCTGGGGTAGTTCACAACTAACTCTTGCTCATTTGAGGATAACCAAGGTTAATCCAATATAAGAAATATTTGGCTGGGCACAGTGGCTCATACCTGTAATCCCAGTGCTTTGGGTGGCCAAGGCAGGCAGATCATGAGGTCAGGAGTTTGAGACCAGCCTGGCCAACACAGTGAAACCCAGTCTCTACTAAAAATAGAAAAAAATAGCCAGCTGTGGTGGTGTGCGCCTGTAATCCCAGCTACCCGGGAGTCTGAGGCAGGAGAATCGCGTGAACCTGGTAGGCGGAGGCAGTAAGCCGAGATTGCACTGCTGCACTCCAGCCTAGGCAACGGTGTGAGACTCCGTCTCAAAAAAATAAAAAAAAAGAAATATTTGTTTCAGTCTGACAGATCTGTTTTTTTTGTTTTTGTTTTTTCCTAATGTATGTTAAGGATCATACCAGATCAGTTATTTTTAGTGAGATGTCAAGAAGAGTAAGTCATAGATTATCTAGAAACTTTTACTCCAGCTCTGGGACTGAGACTGTTCAATACCACTTGTACTAGGTGTCCCCCATGTGTGTGGTTAATAAATAATAAGAGAATTCAAGGTGGAAGGCACTCAAATGTGTTAAATGATGGTAGTCACTACATCAGGCAATTTTGATACATGTTTTGGACTTCTGATGAGGAAAATGCATCATAATTAAAACCTTTTCTGGATTCAGGAGTCTTTATTTTTGAGACAGGGTCTGGCTCACCCAGGTTGGAGTGCAGTGGCATGATCACAACTCACTGCAACCTCTGTCTCCTGGACTCAAGCCGTCCACCTCAGCCTCCTGAGTAGCTGGGACTATAGGCGTGCACCACCATGCCTGGCTAATTTTTGTAGTTTTTTTTGGGGGGGGGTGGGGTTTTGCTGTGTTGCCCAGGCTGGTCTTGAACTCCTGGGCTCAAGTGATCCACCTGTCTCAGCCTCCCAAAGTGTTGAGATTATAGGCGTGAGCCACTGCCTGCATGGGAACAGTCTTAGTGAATTTACATTTTATTCATTATAGTAGTGTGAACAGCTGGACTAAACAGTTTCCCTTTGCCAGGTTTCTCATATCTGCCTTAGTTTTCTTTGGCCACATAAAAAATTAGCCTATAGTTCTTTTTTTTTTTTTTTTTAAGAGACAGGGTCTCACTGTGTTACCCAGGCTGGAGTGCAGTGCAGAGGCTATTCACAGGCATGATTATAGTACAGTACAACCTCAAACTCCTGGTCTCAAGTGATCCTCCTGTCTCAGCCTCCTGAGTACCTGGGACTATGGGTGCATCTCATTGCACCCAGCTGTTAGCTGCTAATCCTGCAGGTCAGAAGTCTAGACAGGCTTGCCTGGGTCCTCTTCTTAATGTCTACTGAGGTCAAAATGAAGGCATTGGCCAAGCTGGGCTCCTACTGGAAGTACTGGGGGAGAATCTGTTTCCAGGCTCATTCACGTTGTCAGCAAAATCCAGTTCGTGTAGTTGTGGGCTTGAGGTTTCCATTTCCTTGCTAGCTGTTGGCCAGAAGTTGTTCTCTGCTCCTCAGAGCCATTAGAATTTCTTCTCACGTGCCACCTTCAAGCCAGTAATGGCGTGGTGAGTCCTTACGCTTCCATTCTCTCTGACTTCCTCTTTAGCCTCCAGCCAGAGAAAACTGCTATTAAAGGGCTCGCCTGTTGGGATCAGCCCACCTAGATAATCTCTGGATTGTAAGGTCAAATGACTTGGGGCTTTAATTATACCTGCAATATCCCTTTATAGCAGTTGCTAAATTTGTGTTTAAATAAATAATTAGTGGATGGAAATCCAGGGGGAGGAGTACAAACATCTTTAGAATTCTGCCTACCATTGTATTAGCATGGAAATGACCCCAAATCTGTAGGGACTATAGACACGCACTACTGCATCTAGCTTGCTGCATGGAGTGTCTTCACGCAAATATTAGACATATCATTTTATGTGTATCTCTTATTCTATGTATTTATTTATTTTTCATAGAGATGAAGTCTTGCTCTGTTTCCCAGGCTGGTATCTCGAACTGGCCTCAAGCAATCCCCCTGCCATGGCCTCTCAAAGTGTTGGAATTACAGGCATGAGCCACTGTGCCTGATCAACAATAATTCTTTAATGTCATTTAATTCTCAGTGTCTGTTCAGTTATGTTTTGTGATTTCAAAAATGTTTTTTACAGTTGGCTTGAATGAGGATCTAAAGAAGGTCTACACATTCCATTTTTTGTTGGTGTCTCTTAAGACTCTCTTCAGCTATGATAGTTCCCATTTCCTCTTTTTCTCCCATACCATTTATTTGTGGACTAGGCCAGGTCATTTGTCCTGGAATATTTTCCACATTCTGCCTTTGATTGATTGTATCTTCATGATGTTTTTGAACATATTTCCCCACCGTTTTTATCCCTTTAAACTGATAGCTCTTAAGGCTAAATTATATTCAGGGTTGGTTTTCTTGGTGAAAATATTTCACAGGTGGTGCTGTGGACTTCCTATCAATAGATACATAGTATCTGGTTATTTCACTTTTAGTGATGATAAAGTTGTGAATTAAGGTGTTATCAGACTAATCTGTCTCTTACAAACAGTATATAGTAGGGACTTGTTATTTTATACAGTCTGACAATGTCTACTTTTTAATTGGAGAGTTTATTTCATTTATTTTTTTTAATTTTCATTTTCTTACGTTTAAGAGCAATCAATCATTTATGTTTAATTATACTGTTGGGTTTATGTCTGCCATCTTGCTATTTGTTTTCTATTGATTTATCTGTTTTTCCCTCTCTTTTCCTGTCTTTTTTTTTTTTTTTTTTTTTTTTTAGGTGGAGTTTCACTCTTGTTACCCAGGCTGGAGTACAATGGCGTGATCTCGGCTCACTGCAACCTCTGCCTCCTGGATGCAAGTGATTATCCTGCCTCAGCCTTCCTAGTAGCTGGAATTACAGGCGTTCACCACCATGCCCGGGCTAATTTTTGTATTTTTGGTAGAGACAGGGTTTCGCCATGTTGGCCAGACTGGTCTCGAACTCCTGACCTCAGGTGATCCTCCTGCCTTGGCCTCCCAAAGTGCTGGGATTACAGGCATGAGCCACTGTGCCCAGCCCCTTGATTATTTTTATATACTCTGTTCTATCTCTTCTATTGGCTGTTTAGATCTAACTTTTTTTAGTGTTTATCCTAGAGGTTATAATATGGTATACCTTGAATTACGTTGCCATGTCACAAATAATAAAAGAACCCTGTAACTGTATTTCCATTTAAACTCCCATCATTTCTGCTATCATTGTCATACTTTTTACATTTCAAAGATCACAGCCTTTGCTGTCCATTCTTCAGTGTCTCAATTTCATATATTTCATTCAGTTTTATAGTTATTTATGGTAGGAGGCTGAGTTCAGTATGTTTAATTCTGTCAAGCGCAGAATTCATAGTCCCAATTGGTGTCTTTCTTTCTTTTTTTTTTTTTTTTTGCGACAGGGTCTCACTCTGTTGCCCAGGCTGGAGTGCAGTGGTGTGATCACAGTTCACTGTAGCCTCAAACTCCCGGACTCAAGTGATCCTTCACCTCAACCTCCTGAGTAACTGGGACTACAGTTGCATGCCACCATGCCTAGCTAATTTTTTTTTTTTTATTATTGTTATTTGTAGAGACAAGGTATTGCTATGTAGCCCAGGCTTGTCTCAAACTCCTCAGATCAAGCCATCTGCCCACCTTTGCCTCCCAAAGTGCTGGGATTACAGATGGCAGCCACGGTGCCCACCCTCTAATTGATGTCTTTTTGTTTGTTTGACATAGAGTTTTACACTGTCATCCAGGCTCTAGTGCAGTGGTGCCATCTCAGCTCACTGCAACCTCCTCCTCTGGGTTCCAGTGATCCTCTGGCCTCAGCCTCCCAGCTAGCTGGGACTACAGGCATGCACCACCATGCCTGGCTAATTTTTGTATTTTTTGGTAGAGAAGGGGTTTCACCATGTTGGCCAGGCTGGTCTCAAACTCTTGACCTCAGGCGATCCACCCTCCTTGGCCTCCCAAAGTGCTGGAATTATAGGCATGAGCCACTGTGCCCGGCCACAATTGATGTCTTTCAATCATTTTCAATTGTTGTTCCATTTTTGCCAATGGGCCAAACTCTGTGTGTGTGTGTGTGTGTATATTTTATGTTGTCCAGTAGCATTTGAGAGTTTTTTTTTTTTAAGGATAATTTCCATTTTATTTTTCTCCAGAGAACAGTTCTTCAGTCTTTAAGGATTCAGCTCGCACATGCAGGGTCTAGATCAGGGTGGGGGTGTTGGTTTTTGTGGGCTTCACGAGATTGATTCCTGAAGGCTTTGCTGCGTGGCACCACTCACACAGTAATGTAGCTTCACTTACAGTTTGGGAATCACATAGGCATCAAAGACATTTGCTTCAGAAACATCCCTGACTGCTACGGCTTGCACTGTGTTTCGAATGGTGAATTTCTTAATGGCCTTGGGCATGCATCAGGCACAGTTCTTGTAGTGAATAGGCTGCATATGGCTGTGGCGCTTTTTGGCATAGCCATTGTTCCATCTTTTTTTCATCTTGGAGGTACGGGCCCAAGTGAGTTTCTTTGCTTTGGTACAACATGAGATGTCCTAGGCTTATCTTTTATATTTCCTGCCCCAGACTGGAATCATTCATCTGTATTATTTATTGAGTGCCTTGTATGTGCTAGTTATACTTCATATGTTGCTTGAGTTAATTTTTATAATTCTGTATGGTCAGAAATGTCTTCTAATAGAAGAGAGAATAAAACCTCAGAGAAGCTGAGTAAATGGCCCAGAGTCTGCCACCCATCTCTGAATACTGTGTGTCAGAGGGATTGATAAACTATGGTCCCCATGTCCGAATCTGGGTTGAAGACTGGTTTTCTAGGTAAAGTTTTATTGGAACACAGTGACATCCATTCATTTACACGTTGGGTACAACTGCTTTTTCTCTTTAACTGTAGAGTTAAATAGTTACTAGACTGGCCAGAAAGCCTGAAGTATTTACCAACTGGCCCTTTACAGAAAAAGTTTGCTAATCCCAGCTATATGAGATCCAGCTTAATTTCTTTCCTGATCACCAGCTCTTGTTTCTGCCCAATGTTTTCTTCCTGTGTGTGACCCTATTAAAGAAACAGACTTTTCCTTATGATTACACTCTTATAAATCCTGAAGGTGAATGTACCTCCTGATAAAATTAGTTCAGCCCAAAAGTACGAGTATATGCATCAGTTAACCCAAGATTTTAATTCTGGCTTCACCTCTCTGAAAAGGGAGTTATGACGCCTACCTCACTGGATCATTGTAAGAAGAAAGTGAAATCACAGTATGCCCCTCAAAGGCTCTTAAATGGTAGCTCTTATCATTCTTAACATTTAAAAGATTTGCTATTTAAACTTTGTTTGGGTGAGTTCAGACAGTGCCTGGCGCAGATACTGTATTTGCAGTGCCTTCTGTAGTGATGCCTCATTGTACTTCTGCTTTTCAGTGATGTCTTTAGAGGCCCTGGGGAGAGAGAAAGAGCAAATTGACTAGTGGAAGTTTTGTATCGTGAGGTATAGGAGATTAACAGTGGAATAGTAATGTTAACCTTTGGCAGGATTTGAGTGCAGGGTGAAGTTTCTCCTGATGGTTTTCAAACTTTTGTGGAACCACAGGATTCCGTGTAGGGGTTCACAGAGGAATGAGGTGTTCTCACTTCATCCAGAGCGTGCCTTTTGATCTGTGTCATGATTTGGAGTTCTCCAGGAGGTTTAGGTTGAACACACACCCAGAGCTATTCTCTGCCATCATCAGAAGTTAGCAGGATGTTGGTTAGGGCTGAAGAGGAAGATTGAGAGGCATCCGGACAGCTGCCATGCAGTTTTGATAATTGCATGATTGGGCTGGCTATGTACTTTATGTTCACAATGCAGACTCTAAAATCTGAGTGCTTGGCTTCAAGTTGTTAAAACTTAACCTTTCAGAATTTTTGTTCTGTCATCGGTAAGATGCAGATAATAATACCCAGCTCACAGGTAATGTGTACAGGGTAGTTAGCGCATTGATGGCATGTGGCAATACGTAGTATTACCCTTATGAGTAGTATGACTATATGGTAATAGTAGCAGCTGGTACTCATTTATTGACTTTTTTTTTTTTTTTTTCAGATTCTCATCCCCACTACTTAGCATACATCTGACACATGGAAGGTGTCTAACAAATATTTGAACTGTAAACTTTAGCTCAATCAAAATGGGACCTCTCTAAATGTGCCTCCTAATCAGAAAATAAATGGGTTAATCACATACTCCAGTCTAATTGCTTATGAAATGTGCTGTGTTGATTAGGTGGTGTACGCTTTATAAGTAATGGAAGAAAGGGAGTTGTATGGATGTTTCAGAGCTGTTGAATTTCCTCATTAGATGTGCAAGCTAAATAAATCAATTGAGAGAAAGTCTTCATTACTGTCACTTCCGTGTAGTGGTGCGTGTCCTGCCCAGCTGTTGCTGCTTTCAGCTTAGTAGAGAGAACTCCCTGGGCTCCACTAGATGCACTGTCACTTGTTCTCACATATCAATCTTTGGAGAGATTTTGGTTATTTTCTCACAAGAGGTTTTAGCAGCAAAACTGGGAGAAATGGGGTTTAATGAGAATAGAAACTATGGAAACAGCAGTGTGGAATGAGAGTTGATTTTAGGTGTTAGAAAGAGTGAGCATTGGCCAGGTGCGTTGGCTCAGGCCTATAATCTCAGCACTTTGGGAGGCCGAGGTCGGTGGATCCCTTGAGGGCAGCAGTTCAAGACCAGCGTGGCCAACATGGTGAAACCCTGTCTCTACCAAAAATATAAAAGTTAGCTGGGCATGGTGGCTCATGCCTGTAATCCCAGCTACTCAGGAGGCTGAGGCAGGAGAATCGTTTGGACCCAGAGGCAGAGCCAAGAACATGTGACTTGAGCCAAGAACATGCGACTACACTCTCAAAAAAAAAAAAAAAGAGTGAGCATCTTTCATTTGGGCTATATTTATATAAAACATAAGCATATCAGAATGGTGATTTTATAGATATCATTGTTTAGCTTTTTACAAGATTAAGAACATGCTGGGCACAGTGATTCATGCCTGTAATTCCAGCACTTTGGAAGGCTGAGGCAGGAGGATCACTTGAGGTCAGGAGTTTGAGACTCAGGCTGAACAACATAGTAAGACCCCTTCCCCCCATTTCTTCAAAAAATAAAAGAAATTAGCTGGGCATGGTGGCATGCACCTCTCACTTAGGCAGCTGAGGCAGGAAGGCAAGGAGATCGCTTGAGCCCAGGAGTTGAAGGCTGCAGTTAGCTGTGATAGCGCCACTGCACTCCAGCCTGAGCAACAAAGCAAGACCCTGTCTCAAAAATCCCAAATTATTAAAAAAAAAAAATGCATCCCTTATGAAGTGTTGTGAGGATTAAATGAGATAATAAGTATAAAGTGCTGAGATAGTGCTTGGCACATGGTGAGTGCATATAGTTGGAAGTATATTTGTTTGTGGGTCAGACACTTAGCTCATTGCTGGAAATAGCAGAGAATGAGACAGTGCTTCATGCAGTAATCACTTATGGAGCCTCTGCTTTGTGCCAGACATTGTGCTAAGTGCAGAGAAGACAAGAGAGCTCATTATTCAGTGAGAGCACCCTAACAGAGTGCTAAGTACAGAGAGGCAGCTAGGCCGTTTGTGGAAAGTACCGTGGGAGTCCAGCAGAGGGAGCCAGCACTCAGCCTGTCTGCCTAGAAAGCCACAATCTTGCACAGGGGGCGTTGCCATCTGTGCTAACTGCTGCAGGATTCATTTGATCACTCAGCAAATATATAGTGAGTTTCTGCTATGCATTGGGGATTTACTCTTGAACCATAAAGAGGGAGAGGGCCCCTGCACTCTTAAGAATAATACATTGTCTAATAGCTGAGATAGGCATTAGTCATATAATCAAATACATACGTGAATATTTGTATCAATGCTAAGTTTTGTAAAGGTGAGATATGTGCTGTTATAAATAGGGGACTTTTACAGGGGTAGAATAGGGGACTTTGATTTGCCAGGAAAGGCTTTCCTGAGGAAATCTCCAAATTTAAATCTCACTCTGGGCTGGTCGTGTTGGCTTAATGCCTGTAATGCTAGTACTTTGGAAGGCTTAGGTGGGAGGATTGCCTGAAGCCAAGAGTCTGAAACCAGCCTGGGCAACAAAATGAGACCCTGTCTCTACAAACAGTAAAAAAAAATTATCTGGATTAGTTGATGTGTGTGCCTGTAGTCCCAGCTACTTGGGAGGCTGAGAATGAAGGATTGCTAGAGCCCAGGAGTTGGAGGCTGCAGTGTGCTACGATCATGTCACTGCACTGCAGCTTGTGTGAGAGGGCAAGACCCTGTCTCAAAACAAACAAACAAAAACAAACCCAAATCTCAAACTTCTCTGCATCACCCAAATCTCACTCTATTCCCTAAGGGCAGGGACTTTGTCCATTTTATTTGTTGTGTATCCCCTGTTTCTAGAAAGCACCTGACATGTGGTATGCACTGAAGTAAAGGAAGATATGATTGATCTGAATTCTAAAGGGATAGGAGGAGTTACCTGGGAGACGAAGGAGGGAGGGGACTTCAGGCAGAGGGAACAGCCTATGCAGAGGCTAGAGAGCAGGTTATGTTTGAGACTGAAAGGAGCAGGTGTGTGGAACAGAGTGGGCGGGAGAAGAGTGAGGCAGGAGGAGTTCTGATCTGTCTCCAATGAGCCATAGATTTTCAGCAGCTAGTATTGTGATTCAGTTTGCGTTTTGGAAAGATTTCTCTCTTGCTTTTTGGAAGACAGACCATGGCAGGGGGCTACAGAGCAAGGTTGAATGCAGGAGGGGTACAAAAGAGAACACCTGGATTTCCGGCTTCTGCTGCATGGATGGGTGGTTGGGCCATTCCATAAGATAGTAACACAGGAAGAGAATGAGGTTTGTCTGGGAAAGATCACGAATTTGGTCTTCACCATGGTGAGCTTGAGTCATGTAACCTTTGAGTCATGTAAGTTGCTACTGAGAGAAGGCTGGGCTGGAGGTACAGGCCTGAGAATTATCTGTGTAGAAGTTTGGGATGAAGCCATGGGCACGGATGAGATGGCCTAGGGACGCAGGAGGTGGTGAGATGAGAGCCGGGCCTAGGAGTTGAGAAATGGCAGGAGAGTTTGAAACTGAGAAGGAGCTGCCAGAGAAGCTCGAGACCCCGGAAATTGTGGTGGTATCCCAGAAGGCTGTGGGCGCGCATGTTTCCCAATGAGGAGGTGATCGGTCTGTCCATTGTTGAGGAGTGAGCACTGGAAAATGTCCTCTGCTTTGACAATTTGGAGGTCGCCTCTGACATGCTGGAGGCAGAAGCCAAATTGGAGTGAGTGGTGGTGAGGACAGAAGACTGGCGCATAGGCAAGTTTTTGGAGCAGTGTGGCTGTGTGGGAAGAGAGAAGGTGGTGCTGGAGGGGAGAGAAGGGTTGAGGGAAGTTTTATTTATTTATTTATTTTTGAGAGTTTTGCTCTTGTCGCCCAGGCTGGAGTGCAGTGGCTCCATCTCGGCCCACTGTAACTTCTGCCTTTTGGTTCAAGCGATTCTCCTGCCTCAGCCTCCTGAGTAGCTGGGATTACAGGCATGCACTGCCATGCCCGGCTAATTTTTGTATTTTTAGTAGAGACAGGGTTTCACCATGTTGGTCAGGCTGGTCTCAGAACTCCTGACCTCAGGTGATCCACCCGCCTTGGCCTCCCAAAGTGCTAGGATTATAGGCGTGAGCCACCACGCCTGGCTGGGAAGTTGTATTTTAAAATAAGTCTTGAGTTTTGTTAATATGTTATTGGAGAAGTTGAATTGGTGAGGCAGTGGGCTTCCAGATGGAGAGAGCAGGCTGTGCAAAGCCTGGAGGCTTACAAGTGCTGTGCTTCGGGGCAGTGAGACGTTTGTGCGGCTGGAGCAGAGGTGGCGGGGGAAGCGTGGTAAGAAGCACCACGGGAAAGGTGGGCCCGGTTGGAAAGGATCTGGTGTGGGCCTGGGCAGCAGGCCACAGTAACAAAGTCTGAAGAGTTTGCAAAGCCCAGTCTGAGAGGCAACCATAGTAACTGGGAGCTGTTTCCGGAGGAAATAGGGCAGGGGAGGGCAGATGAGAGGTTTGTTGTCTTTTCTATGGGACTCCGTATTTGATTAGGTTCAGGGAGTCGTAAGGGAAAAAATACGATGGAAGAAAGCACTGCTGTTCTTCGCTCAAGAGGATGTTTGATTAACTGGAGTATTAACACAGCACAGAAAGTTGGAAGCAAGCAGTTCGGGGGTGGACATTTAGGGGGCAGTTTTCAGGTCTTCTGCTGCTGTGTAAACTCTGCCGTCAACATCTTGGGCTTTGAAGCCACAGAACGCTGGACCTGTTTACCTTAATATGTCTTTGCAAAGAATTAGTGTAGGAATGATGCTTGTTTTACTCTGGAACAGATCGTTTTTAGTGGGCTCTTGAGAATTAGAGGTTTTATAGCTCAGACACCAGAGCCAGGCTATTCTGGAGCGAGAGAATTCTAGTTCCCCCAATTAAAAGCTGAGTGACTTTGGGCAAGTTACTTTGTCTCTCTAATGCCTCGGTTTTCTAATCTGTAAACTTAAGGTAATAAGAGTGCCTGATGCATGAGCTTGTTTGGGGATTAAATGAGAAATGCTCATAAAGCACTTAGATCAGCGTTTGACACATTTTAAGTACTCAGAAAGAAGTAATGATAGAAGTAGAGTAACCATAGTCATTGGTTTTGTGGTCTCCAGTGTTGTCGTTCCATTTTTAAAGCACCAGATGGCAACAAAGCACGAATTTTCAGCTTCCTCGCATTCCGCTGCTAGGACTCCTTGAGTAGCTTAACTTGTTCTCTTCAGATCCCTAGTTGATGCAAAGTGAAGTATTTTGTTTCTTTCCTTTCTCCCTCTGGCTTCTTTAAAAACTTCTGGTTGAAACTTATTTGTTTTGAGACTCTTATTTAAATTTCACTCATAAAATTAAAAAAAAAAAGTTTTGGTTGAAGTTGCACATGCACATGGTAAAACACTAGATGATACAGAATCGCTGTTAGTGAAAGGCTGCGTGACCCCGCCCCACCCTCCACCCTGTCCTACTCTCCAGGAGCACCCCCTCCTTTTTTTTTTTTTGGTGGGAGACGTGGAGTCTCACTCTGTTGCCCAGGCGGGAGTGTAGTGGCGCAAATCTTGGTTCACTGCAACCTCTGCCTCCTGGCTTCAAGGGATTCTCCTGCCTCAGCCTCCTGAATAGCTGGGACTACAGGTGAGTACTACAGTGTCCAGCACCCCCACTTTTTTTCTTTTTTTTGAGACAGGGTCTTGCCCTGCCACCCATGCCCAACTGCAGTGGTACAATCGCAGCTCACTGCGGCCTCAAATGATTCTCTAGCCTCAGCTTCCTAAAGTGTTAGGATTATAGGCGTGAGCCACTGCACCTAGCCAGCACCCACTTTTAACTGTTATTATGGCCACATCTTTTTGAATAGCTGAATTTGTATTACTTCAACCAAAATATTTGGCATTCTAATGATTTGATACTATTTCTTGGAGTCGAGGAGCGTAGCAGTAGTGGGTTTCATGATGTGCTTCCTCTGTGCACAGTCACTGTGATGGGCATTTGGCAAAGTCCCCAATCTTGGGCCACTAGTCACTGGGGGAACTAGTAAGTACTGGTAAGTATGGTGTGGTACATGCTTTGGGGGAGCACTAGAGAGGGTGGATACGTGGCCTCTTCTGGGAGGACGGTCTGGAAGAGGAGAAGATCTGAGCAGAGTTGAAGATTGGACCTGGTTTGGGATGCAGGAAGGACAAGGAAAGGTGCTTCTGGCAGGGTGGGTAGCAGGTCAAGCATGGCAAATGGTGAGAGCATGGTACAGCTGCAGGAGGCTGGAGGGTAAGATTTTGGGTTGGAGGTAGGGCTGTGGTGATGAAGGCAGCATGGAGAAAGAGGGTTAGTCATGAAGGCATTTCATGCTATGTCAGAAGTTGGATCTTGTCTGAGAAAAACAAGGAACCACTGAAGAGTTTCAAAGGTAAAGCAACACAGTTACACTTGTATTTTGCAAAGATCACTCTTGAAGCAGTGTGCAGAATGAATTGCGTGGCTTTAGACCACTTAGGAGATGATTGGGACAGTCTAGGTGAGCAATGGCAAGGGCCTGCCCTGAGGCACTGACAGAAACCGGAGGTGGACTGGGCCTGAGAAATGAAAAAGACGGAGACTTGATAGGAGGGGATGGAAAAGTGGAGGACGGTTCCCAGGTTTCTGGTTTGGGTTGCTGGATGTGTGGTGATACCTGTACATGAGCTGCGAAGTCCTGGTGAAGAAATAGGGTTTTATTTTTAATTTCTAAGACAGAGTTTTGCTCTTGTAACCCAGGCTAGAAGTGGCATGATCTCTGCTCACTGCAACCTCCACCTTCCGGGTTCCAGTGATTCTCCTGCTTTAGCCTCCCAAGTAACTGGGATTGTGGGTGTGCCCACCACCACATCTGGCTAGAACTAGAAGGTTTTAAGCTCATTTTATTTTTTATTTTTATTTTTATTGAGACTGGGTCTAGCTCTGTCTCCTAGCTGGAGTGTAGTAGCATGAACATTGCTCACTGCAGCCTCAACTTCCTGAGGTCAAGCAGTCCTCCTGCCTCAGCCTCCCAGGTAGCTGGGGCCATAGACACATGCCACCATGCTCAGCTAATTTTTAAATTTTTTGTAGAAATGGATATTACAATGTTACTCAAGCTGATCTCGAATTCCTGCGTTCAAGCAGTCCTACCTCAGCCTCCCAAAGGCCTGGGATTATAGGAGTGAGCCACTGCACCCAGCTTTAAGCTCATTTTAGATTTGTTGAGCCTGACTTGGCCTTGGTGACATCTAAGTGGAGATGCCAGTACAGCTGGAATCAGAGGAGACTTTGCCACTTAGTATCATTGTCATCTTCATCAGATTACTTGCCAATTTCAAGCCCCAGTTTCTTTTTCAGGTAAATGGGGATAGTGATAATATCTACCAAAGGGTCATTATGTCATTAAAAAGAAGAGCTTCGTAAATACCCAGCACAGGCCATGGCCAGACCAGCCGTTTGTGAAGTGGTTTCCTTCTTTCCTTTCTAAGGTTCATAAGGGCTCGAGTGCCTTCAGGCTTATTGCTCTTTGTGTGAAGTGAGCAATTTTGGGCAATATAATGTCCTGTGGAAAGTTACTTAAAAAACTAAATTCATGTAGCTCATTCTGTAAGCCATCTATAATGGCTGAGAATGTAATCTAAAAACGCCTTTGCTTTTCCTGGTTCATGACATGTGTCACCACTTAACACTGACTTTTCCCCCCTGTATAGAAAGCATGTACCTACATCAAATCTAACCTTGATCCCAGCAATGTGGACTCCCTCTTCTACGCCGCCCAGGCCAGCCAGGCCCTCTCAGGATGTGAGGTGAGTCCGGGTTCCTCCGCTGACAATGACTTTAACTGTAAAGTGCATTTTTAAAGGGGGAAGGATCATGTCAAAAATCCTTTTTTTAACAATGAGAGTTCATTTGTTGTGGGTGGGAATTCCATTCCTGTGATTTTTGAAAGTATAGTTTATGTTTCTCCTAAGTTTTTACTTTTCAAGGGTTTTAAATAACCTTTTTGTGCAGTTTTTGTCTTTCTTCTGGGAGGTGTTGATTTTTTCCTTTCCATCTTCCTTTAACATTTAAAAATGTTCAAAGTGTACCCCTATACCAGGTTTCTGGAAAGTCATTTTATTGAACATAGGAGAAACATACAAGTAGAAAGGTAACTTGTCTGCATGTTTTCAAATGCGAGTGTTGTACCGAAGTTTTGTGAACATTTAATCCCGGTGTCTGGGGATTAGAGGGAGATGAGCATGTGCGAGGTGGGTGTGACTTTGGCAGCTGCTCCGCATGCTGTCTTTGCCATGCCGGCCACAAATTGCCAAGACCTGTTCTAAAACCCTGTGTCTGCCAATTCTTTCTTAGATCTCTATTTCAAATGAGACCAAAGACCTGCTTCTGGCAGCTGTCAGTGAGGACTCATCTGTTACCCAGATCTACCATGCAGTTGCCGCTCTTAGTGGCTTTGGCCTTCCCTTGGCATCCCAAGAAGCACTCAGTGCCCTTACTGCTCGCCTTAGCAAGGAGGAGACTGTGCTGGCGTGAGTTGTCATCTCAAGCACTTCGCAGGCTTCATTTGTCTCAGGCCCTATCCTAAGAGGGCCCATTCATTGGTTCAGCAAATACTTCCTGGGCAGATACTTCCAGTAATTACTTCTGTGCCAGGTGCTGTGCGAGGCACCGCAGACATGATTACAGGAAGGCAGGTAAGGTCCCTGTCCTCGTGGAGCTCACGTGGACGCAGTCTTCTGCAAGCCTCACAAAGAGGAGGCAAGTGCTGAGCCGGAGCGTGAGTACACCGCCACCTAGAGATCCAGCTGCCCTCTGAGGTTGGAAGGCTAGAGCAAGGGCAGGTAACTGAGAGGGAGCCACATGCATGTCTTGTTAAGGCTTGGCCAGGGCAGGATGACATGTTGGCAGTGGTGGCTCTGCAAAGTGGGGGCTCACAGGATCCCTGGAAGTTGTGAGAGGCAGCATCTGGTGGAAGATGTGGAGGCTCAGAGGGTGGAGTATTCCAGGAATCAGACTCCACTACTCTGCAAAAGGCTTAGGTGAAGGAGAAGCACCTTTCCTGTTTGTTAGAAATGGAAATATTGTAACTGACTTTAGGGTGTTTTTACTTAGCTCTTAAGTGATAATATATGTAGTTTTAAATTTTTATTTATTTAGAGACAGGATCTCACTCTGTCACCCAGGCTGAAGTGCAGTGGTATGATCACAACTCACTGCAGCCTTGAAATCTGTGCTCAGGTGATCCTCCTGCCTCAGCCTCCCAAGTAGCTGGAACTACAGATGCAAACTACCATGCCCGCGTAATTTTTTTTTTGTTTTGAGATGGAGTCTTACTCTGTCACTGATGCTAGAGTGTAGTGGCGCGATCTTGGCTCACTGCAACCTCTGCCTCCTGGGTTCAAGCAGTTCTTCTGCCTCAGTGTCAGTGGCTGGGATTATAGGCACACACCACCACCCCCAGCTAATTTTTGCATTTTTAGTAGGGATGGGGTTTCACCATGTTAGCCAGGCTGGTCTTGAACTCCTCACCTCAAGTGATCCACCTGCCTCGGCTTCCCAAAGTGCTGTGATTACAGGCGTGAGCCACTGTGCCTGGCTGCCTGGCTAATTTTTTTTTTACTTTTTAGCAGGGATGGGGTCTCTCTATGTTGCCTGGGCTAGTCTAATTTTTTTTTTTTTTTTTTTTTTTTAAGATGGGGTTTCACCACTGGTCTTGAACTCCTGACCTCAGGTGATCCACCCACCTCAGCCTCCCAAAGTGCTAGGATTATAGGCGTGAGCCACCGTGCCTGGCCTAATTTTTTTTTTAACACTTAAACTCCTCATTTAAAACAGTAATTTTTTTTTTTTTACTGTTTTCTTTGTGTAGACCATGTAATTGCAAAGCCTGAAAGAGGATGTGGAGTACATTTCTGGAATCCTGTTCATTGTTTAGCAGGAGGTTGGTGATACCAATTCCACCTTTCAAAATGATGAGGTTGTTTCCCAGTTTTTTTGTTTGTTTTTTGTTTTTTTGCTAACAATGAGATTTTCTCTAAACTTAAAGCTTTGTTAAGGGCAGGTCACAGGCAGTTGACATTCCTTCTGTGTCATCCTCAACACCTTCCTCATATTCACATGGTCAGTCATCAGTGACTCTGGGGCTGACATTTTGTACACACTTTGCCCAGTGCTTGGCCCTTTTGGGGCTTTGATTTCAGGAGATATTTTGATCTCTGCTCATAATCCCTCATGGGGAATGCTTCTCTAGTCACCATCATCTCATGCCATGATGTCACTGTTAGTGCCTATGCCTTACTTTGGTGATGCCTTCTACAAAAAACTTCCCATTTCCCTCCAAGCAAAAAGGAAAATCTGTTTCCTCAAAATCTCAGAACCCCAGGAAGAAATACAAGGGAAGTACGTCCACTTTGGAGTCAGACAGACTTAGGTTTGAACACCAGCTATTTCCTTCCTTGCTGTGTGACTTTGGCCAAATTTCTAACTTCTCTGAGCCTCCCCTGTAAAATGAAACCCATAATTCTTACATCAGAGCAACTGACAGGATTCAGTGAGATAATAGATGTGAAGACCCTAGCACAATGCCTGGTTCTTAGCGGGCATGTAGGAAATGGAGTTCCTTTTCTGGACCATCTGTTTGTTAGGTCTCTTTCTTAGAGAGTTTGTTACCTCCTTCATTGTTGTTAGATCATAAGCTTTTTTTTTTTTTTGGACACAGGGTCTCACTCTGTTATCTAGGTTGCTGTGCAATGCAATCATATTTAAGTCTCACTATAGCCTCAAACTCCTGGGCTTGAGCAGTCCTCCTACCTCAGCCTCCTGAGTGCCGAGACTGTAGTCACTATATGCCACCACACCCAGCCATAAGCTTTATTTGTAGTGCTTACGGAGACTGGCGCATGGTCTGTACCCAGTGGAGTTAATAAAGGATGAAACTATACTTTTGTGTTTCTGCTGTCTTGTGGAAAGCTTATACATAGATCATATGCTTCGGAGCAGAAAGAACTATGTTCAAATCCACTCTTCTACTCAACCTCTGACCCTGAGTAGATTGTTTAGCTCCCCTAAACCTCAGTGTTATCATATGCAAACCTGGAGAATGTTTCGTAGGGTCAGTGTGAAATCCAACGGGTAAGATGCCATATATAATATTACTACTAATGTGCCTTATTAAAGGCAATCTGATATAAATTAGAACTCTTCTGAGTGGGCCTTCCATATTTAAATGGACTTATTCTAGGAAGTATATATTTGTAAACTTGTCTTTAATGGAAAAAAGAAAATATTTGTAGGTTTGAATGAACCATCTGAGAAGATGTCATTTATAGTCTCTCATAAATCAATTTCTCTGAATCATCTGTGTATTAGCAAGATAAGATCTGCTTTCTCACTGTTTGAATACACTACTGTACTCCAGAGAAAAAGAAATGGCTGGCTGGGGAATAAGTAATTAAAGCCAGTGACAAAACTTTCTAAAACTCAGTGGATTAATTTCATTCTAAAATTTCTGAGGTTGTTAGCAGCATGGCACTCACTCATTCCAAAGAGAAAAAAATGTTATCTTAATTCAGAAGTTCTTTCTGGGCTATCTTAACCGACTTTTCTGAGCTCAGTGTTTATCATGGGCAGATGTATGATTTTTATCTCTTTTGGAAATGCAGGTTTCATTTTCTCAAGTGTATCATAACAAGCATCCCATAGGTGTCGTTGAGTACTCTGGGACTTGTCTCTCTGTAAATTGTGACTCTGCTGTTTTCCAACTTGTCATCTTAACGGAATTAGTTTTCCATGGAGAGAATCTAAATTGTTATAATCTTGACATAAGCAGACAGATTCTTGCTCTGCATTCCCTGACACATTGACTTGATAAGTGGTGGTTTTACGCAAGGGCCCAGTCATCTCTTAGGAATTAGGAAACCATTCGCCGTGGAAGCAGCAGTCCATTTAACCACTAGGGGGCCTCTGCTTTCGCCATTTCACCCAGAAAAGCACCATTTATATTTTCTAAATTATCTGCATTAAGAGAATAGAATCTAATAAATCTTACATGTATACGCCTATCATATTCCATCCTAAAAAGCGTCTTCCAGAATTATAGATAAAAATATATGAATAAGCCAAAAAAAGAATGAAGTACGGATACGTGCTATAACATGGCTGAGCCTTGTAAACATGCTGAGCAGAAGAAACCAGACCTAAAAGGATACAGATGTGTGATTCCATTTCTATGAAGTATCAGAATAGGCAAATCCATAGAAATAGAACATAGATTGCTGGTTGCTGGGGGATAATGGGGGACACAATGGGGAGAAACTGCTCAGTGGGTTTTATCTATCTGTCTATCTACTTTTTTTTTTTTTTTTTTATAGACAGAGTCTTACTCTGTCACCAGCCTGGAGTGCAGTGGCACTATCTTGGCTCACTGCATCCTCCACCTCCCAGGTTCAAGCGATTCTCCTGCCTCAGCCTCCTGAGTACCTTGGTTTATAGGCGTGTACCACCACGCCTGGCTAATTTTTGTATTTTTGGTAGAGTTAGGGTTTCACCATATTGGCTAGGCTGGTCTCGAACTCCTGAACTTGTGATCCACCTGCCTTGGCTTCCCAAAGTGTTGGGAAAGCCACCACACCCAGCCTTATTTATCTATTTTTTGAGACAGGGTCTCACTCCGTCACCTAGATTGAGTGCAGTGGTACAATCACGGCTCATTGAAGCCTCGACCTCCCTAGCTCAAGTGATCCTCCTACCTTAGCCTCTCGAGTACCTGGGACTATAGGCATGTGCGACCATGCCCGGCTAATTTTTAAATTTTTTGTAAAGATGAGGTCTTACTATATTGCCCAGACTGGTTTCGAACCCCTAGGCTTAAGTGATCCTCCTGCCTCGGCCTCCCAAAGAATTGGGGTTACAGGTGTCAGCCACTGTGCTCAACCAATGGGTTTTATTTAGACTGATGGAAATATTTGGGAACTAGACAGGTGGTGGTTGCATGGCATTGTGAATGTAGTAAGCACCCCTGAATTGTCCACTTTAAAATGGTTAATTTTATGTGAATTTTGCTTCAATCTTTTTTTTTCTGAGATCTGGAGTACAGTGGCTCATCGCAACTTCTACATCCTGGGCTCAAGCAGTCCTCCCACCTCACTCTCCTGAGTAGCTGGGACTTCAAGCACATGCTACCATACCTGGCTGATTTTTAGTAGAGACGGGGTTTCATCATGTTGCCCAGGCTGGTCTTGAATTCCTGGGCTCAAGGGATTTGCTTACCTCAGACTCCCAAAGGGCTGAGATTACAGGCGTGAGCCACTGCGCCCAGCCCAATGCCCGTGGTTTTCATTGCCAGTTCTGTTGCCTGGGTTGCCTTCTCAGCTGTGATGGTCTTTTCCAGGTTTTGTCATACCTGTCCTAACTGGATTATAAGTAAACTTCTTAAAGGCTGAGACTAACTTGTACTTCTAAAGAATAAGAGTAGGATATTTGTGAAGATGTCCAAATATGGGAAGGCGTGAGTTGATGAAAAGAGACTTGCCATTCATTGGGTTTCTACTCTTTACCTTCCAGAACGGTCCAGGCTCTGCAGACAGCATCCCACCTGTCCCAGCAGGCTGACCTGAGGAGCATCGTGGAGGAGATTGAGGTATGAATCTTTTGCCAAATGGATCTCCCAGCCCATATCTTTGATACCCTGCAGAAGAGTCTTGCAGGTAGCCACGTAAGATCTGTTAGGGCCAGTTACATTGCTTCTTATATCCATGGCGCACTTGTGTTCTTTGTATTAGAGTACTGTGTCCTGAGGAATATTTGTGCCTTTTACATAACAGGTGCTCAGGAAGTGGTGACTGTGGTTTTTGTTATTGCTCTATCCTTGCCTTGGCCCAGAATATCATACTCCTCCGGGCCTCTCTCACGGACTGCCTGGCCAGGGGTAACAGGCAGTCCTGACGGCATGCTTCACAGGCACGTTAGCTGCGTAGTCATGTTGCCTCGGAGAGCAGTTTGTCTCTCTTTGTTTTTGGAGTATTGAGTGAGAAATTCCAGGAAACACCATGCTTTGTAGGTGGTATTCAAGTGGCTGGCCATGGACTCCATCTGTGTCATGATGCTTCCTGGGTGCACGGCAGCCTGGCCCACTGGCCTTCCACCCAAAGCAGCTGGTGCCTTCCCTGCCATGACTCCTGGGCTTGGGTGTGTGTACAAGGGGCCAGGGAAGGAGCCCTCCCAAAACTGCAGAAGATACTGTTCTCCTCAAATGTCTGTTTGATATACTTTACTCTGCCTGAGCACCATTTTTGAGAAAGTATTAAGTGACTGAGATAGTCTTCAGATTTAGAGTGAGAGATGTCATGAAGCTGTCTGCAGTGGGGTTGATGTGGTTTGTGCGTCTCATTTCTGCTGTTATTTGACATCCAGTGTGTTTCTGTTTTGTTATGGCAGGACCTTGTTGCTCGCCTGGATGAACTGGGGGGCGTGTACCTCCAGTTTGAAGAAGGACTGGAAACAACAGCATTATTTGTAGCTGCCACCTACAAGCTCATGGATCATGTGGGGACTGAGCCATCCATTAAGGAGGTACCTGTCTAACAGTTTTCAGGCATGAAACCCAAAGGGATCATTAGCTTTATCTGCTAAGGATAGCTTTTATCAGAGAGGGATGTTCAGACAGTACCTTGGAATGCTGTCACTCAGTGTCTTGGGTTAGGCATTAAGAATGAGAAATAGAGCCGGGTGTGGTGGCTCACGCCTGTAATCTCAGCACTTTGGAAGGCTGAGGCAAGCAGATCACGAGGTCGGGTTTGAGACCAGCATGACCAACATGATGAAACCCCATCTCTACTTAAAAATATAAAAATTAGCCAGGCGTGGTTGTGCACACCTGTAATCTCAGCCACTTGGGAGGCTAAGGCAGGAGAATTGCTTGAACCCGGGAGGTGGAGGCAGTGAGCCAAGAGTGCGCCATTGCACTCTAGCCTGGGTTACAGAGCGAGACTCCATCCAAAAAAAAAAAATGAGAAATGGAAAGATGTAATGCCTGTCTTCAAGAAATGGGTTGCTAGTGAGACAGACGTGTAAACAAACCACACTTGCCTTAAATGGGGTACGTACATGTCATGAGGTAGTGTCAAGAAAGCCACACGTATTACTCCTGTTTCATTTCCCTTTCTTCCAATACCCCTTTCTGCTTGTCTCTTGAATGCTTTCCACTCTGGTGGCCCATTCAAATCCTCTGGGCTCAAAATTGCTTCTCCTCCCTTCCCCCTTATCCTCAGCAACGGTGAAACCTTAGCTAATCTTTGCTAATGGACATAGTTCAGGGAGAGGCATGTGTGTCTATCACATATCTGCCAAGAGTTAATTCTTTTTTTCAAGAGGAAGTTGTTAACCTGAAAGAACCTTTAGTCGGAATGTGTGTGGGAAGTATTTTTGAGTAGGACCGTCTTTGTACCCTGTGTCGGTGAGAAGTTACCAGTTCTTATTCTAAAGTACTGAAAATACAAGCTGCTGTTACTTAAATTTTAGGAGGAGAGATTAGGGTTTTAAGTGAGAACTTTTATTTCTTTATGCATTACGAGTTTTGTACCAAGTTTCTTTAAGTAGTTATCTGTCTTGGATCATTGGAACTAATTTCATATTTTCTCCAGAGGATATGGTCAAATAAATTATTTATGTGTTTGCGTTCTTTTTGTCCTAAGTGTAGGAGGTCTACAAATATACTCCCTTTTAATTTCTGTTATGAGTGAGAGTGCAGGAGTGTGGGTCTTACGATACAGATTGTTTGCAGATTGTCCTATATACAGTAAAGTAGATGAATTGCTGATTTGTACATACACTACTTAAACATTTTCTTTCTTTATTTTCAAGCTGCTGCTAACCAGGTACTTGGCTGGAGTAATTTTGCTGTCACTGCTTTTGACACAACAATTGTGGTGAACAGCCACCCATTTTAACATGTCAACAGCCTAGTGATGGAAAATTGTAATTGGTCCAATTAAAGAAAATTCTTTCATGTTGACTGTGAATAACACTGTCAGGAACAAGAGCGCTCTTTTGTTGGACGTTAGATTTTAAAAAATAGAACTGATTGAAGGGGAAAATGTTTCCTCCTAAGCAAACAACCTCTAGAATTTTAATAATGCCTTTTACGTTCCACTTTTTTTAAAAATTGCTCTTAGTTTTCTCCTCTAAACACCCCATTAGTTTTTAATGGAGAGTTATTTTAGTTTCTTTTTAATGTACATTTTAGCAGTAAAGTTTGGTCTTATAAATAAAAACTTAGCCTCAATGTACTACTTGCAGGTAGGTGGAGAGGAAAGGTTGCTTAGTTGGGAGGGTAATGGGAGTCAGGAGAGAGCCGATTTTCTTTTAGAAGGACTTTGGAGACAAACAGTCCTACATTTGAATGCTAGTCTTGCTAATGTTGCTGTAAATTGTAGAAGTTACTTAGCCTCCTTTAGCCTTAGTTTTGTTTTTTGGGAAACATTGGTAATACCAGTCTTTTATAAGTTTTTGTCAGAATTTGAGTTGATGCATGTAAAGCACCTATCATGATGCCTGACATATACAGACATTTAACAAGTGATTACTATTATATGTATTTTATAATATCTCAGTAGTTATCTGGACGTACCCTGCATTTGTGTAGTAAGTGTTATTATGATTTTTTTTTGAGACAGTCTCACTCTGTCGCCAGGCTGGAGTGCAGTGGCACAATCTCACCTCACTGCAACCTCTGCCTCCCGGGTTCAAGTGATTCTCATGCCTCAGCCCCCAAGTAGGGGAGACTAGAGGCGCATGCCACCACTCTTGGCTAATTTTTTGTATTTTTAGTAGAGATGGGGTTTCACTGTGTTAGCCAGGATGGTCTCAATCTACTGACCTTGTGATCTGCCCTCCTCAGCCTCCCAGAGTGCTGGGATTACAGGCGTGAGCCACCGTACCTGGACTGTTAGGACTTTTTTTGAGACAGTCTTGCTCTGTCGCCAGGCTGGAGTGCAGTAGTGCAATCTCAGCTCACTGCAACCTCTGCCTCTCGGGTTCAAGCAGTTCTCGTGCCTCAGCCTCCTAAGTAACTGGGATTACAGGCACATACTACCATGCCTGGGTGATTTTTGTATTTTTAGTAGAGATGGAGTTTTTCACTATGTTGGCTAGGCTGATCTTGAACTCCTGACCTCGAGTGATCCACCCACCTTGGCCTCCCAAAGTGCTGAGATTACAGGTGAGAGCCACCATGCCCAGCCTGTATTGTAAGCACTTGTTAAATAACTGACAAATCATGAATTTCAGTTTATAATGGAAGATGGATAAAAACAACTAAGTCCAGGTTCTAAGTGTAAATGGAGAATATTTGCATTTTCTCCATCTACGAATTTGGATCAGTGGCCAAAAGACCTCCCATGTGAACACCTGAAACAGACAGGGAGTGACTTTCATCTACAGCAGTGTCCTTCCTGCATTCTGAGTGGAGGAAGATAAGCAGCTGCATTTTGCTTTTCTTTCAGGATCAGGTCATCCAGCTGATGAACGCAATCTTCAGCAAGAAGAACTTCGAGTCCCTCTCCGAAGCCTTCAGCGTGGCCTCTGCAGCTGCTGTGCTCTCCCATAATCGCTACCACGTGCCAGTTGTGGTTGTGCCCGAGGGCTCTGCTTCCGACACTCACGAACAGGCTATCCTGCGGGTATGACTTCTATGCCCAAAGTGTGCCCCTCTGATTGTCATTCCTAGTGGAGGGCTTTCAGGAATCTGGACGATTGTCCAATTTGTTGCTCTTTTTTGGGAACCAGCAATAAGCTAACATCTTCATGAGAAAGTAGCATTTTATTTATGTCTAAGTGTTGGGTTTCACTGAGGACAGTCCTGTCTGTCCCATTAGTTCTACTTTGGTGTCCCCTGCAGATACCTTCCTGAGCAAGTACTCTGTTTTTCAGAATTGCCTATTTTCTGCCTACATATACAACTCATATACCCTCAACAAACAGTCAGGTAAAAAGTAACGTGATTAACATTTTTGCTGTGAGTCAAGAGGGGCTAAGAGAACAACGTGGAAAAAGAGTTGACTGTGAAGCAAAATAGATGGTTCGAGTCCTGGCTCAGCCACTTAACTGGCCACGTGGGCTTCGTCAGTTCCTTTACCTCTTGTGGCTTGTTTCTTCATCTGTGAAATAAGAATTATTCTATCTGTCTCATAAAATTGATAGGAGAATATCTGTAAAGGGCTCAACCTAATATATGCATATAGTTGACTTTCAACGGTGATAGTTATTAATGCTATCCGTATTTCTTCAATTTTCCCATTGCTGATACCATCCTAAAGTATTTTTCTGGCTGATTTATTTATTTATTTATTTTTTGTAGAGACAGGGTCTCACCGTGTTGCCCAGGGTGGTCCCAAACTCCTGGCCTTAAACAATCCTCCCATCTCAGCCTCCCAAAGTACAGTAATTACAGGCATGAGCCACTGCACCCAGCCTGGCTGAGAATTTTTTTCCTTTTCTTTTTCAGAGACTGGGTCTCCCTATGTTGCCCAGGCTGGAGAATAGTGGCGCAGTCATAGCTCATGCTAACTCTTGGGCTCAAGCAATCCTCCTGCCTCAACCTCCTGAATATCTGGAACTACAAGCACATGCCACTATGCCCAGCTAATAAAGAAATGTTATCTTTTTGATAGAAACGGGGTCTTGCCATGTTGCCCACACTGGTCTTGAATTCCTGGCATCAAGTGATCCTCCTGTCTCAGCCTCCCAAAGCACTGCAATTACAGGCATGAGCCACCATGCCCAGTCTGATGAATTGTTTTAAAGGTTCTATAGTAGAGTAGATAGAATAGGGAATCAGAAAGAAGGAAATATATTGGCCAGGTGCAGTGACTCACGTCTTTAATAATCCACTTTAGGATTAGGCAGCAGACCAAAGGTCAGTGAAGATCTGCCCGATGCAGGGCGTTTGCTTTCCTGCACCCTATACATGAAGTGTCCCAGAAACAAAATTCTCTACTCCTGCAGCCTTTGTTGTAACAAATAATGTTTTTTTTTGTTTCCAGTTGCAAGTCACCAATGTTCTGTCTCAACCTCTGACTCAAGCCTCTGTTAAACTAGAACATGCTAAATCCGTTGCTTCCAGAGCCACTGTCCTCCAGAAGACATCCTTCACCCCTGTAGGGTAAGTCCTGATCATATTTTGGCAGAGCGCTGACCTCTTTATTTGGAAAGTTAGCCTGCAACCAGTGTAACAGATTAATTTGGGTGTACCGTGATCATAAAACCAAATTTACCTAAGTTCCAGTTAGGTAAATTTGATCTGCTGGTATCAGAAGCCTATAGTGGAATGTAAGCAAATGATTTTTAAAATGAAGATCATTTTGGTGTTACTGTTTTATTCTTTATTTCTAGTTGGCTCTGTCTTGTCATTGTGACATAAGTAGCATTTTTTTTTTTTTTTCTGAGATGGAGTCTTGCTCTTGTTGCCCAGGCTGGAGTGCAATGGCATGATCTTGGCTCACTGCAGCCTCCACCTCCTGGGTTCAAGTGATTCTCCTGCCTCAAGCTATTTATCTGAGTAGCTGGGATTATAGGCACCTGCCATCATGCCTGGCTAATTTTTGTATTTTTAGTAGAGATGGGGTTTCGCCATGTTGGCCAGACTGGTCTCGAACTCCTGATCTCGGGATCCACCCGCCTCAGCCTCCCAAAGCTCTGGGATTACAGACGTGAGCCACTGTGTCCAGCCTATAAGTAGCTGTTTTAAAATTTAATATTTATTGATTTTCTGATAAATAATAATGTTCATTATAGGAAAATACAGAAAAGCACAAAAAAGGACATATAATTCACCTGTAATTCTATTATTTTTTTCTTCTATTTGGAGAAACTTTTGCTAACTTTTTTTTTTTTTTTTTTTTTTTTGAGACAGAGTTTCACTCTTGTTGCCCAGGCTGGAGTGCAACAGTGCAATCTCAGCTCACTCTAACCTTCGCCTCCTGGATTCAAGCAATTTTCCTGTCTCAGCCTCCTGAATAGCTGGGATTACAGGCACCCGTCACCACGCCCGGCTAATTTTTTGTATTTTTAGTAGTGACAGGGTTTCACCATGTTGGCCAGGCTGGTTTTGAACTCCTGACCTGAGGTGATCCCGCCTCAGCCTCCCAAAGTGCTGGTATTGACCCACCGTGTCCTGCCTTGCTAACATTTTGTAATTTTTTTTTGACAGTCTTTTTTCTGTGTATGTAAATAAGTTTTAAAAATTCAATTAAGGGCCAGGCATGGGGTTCACACCTATAACCCCAGCACTTTGGGAGACTGAGGTAGGTGGATTGCTCGAGCCCAGAATTTTGAGAGCAGCCTGGACAATAGCAAGACCCATCTCTAATTTTTATTTATTTATTTATTTATTTATTTATTTTATTTGAGATGGAGTCTCGCTCTGTCACCTAGACTAGAGTGCAGTGGTGCAACCTCGGCTCACTGCAACCTCTGCCTCCTGGGTTTGAGCGATTTTCCTGCCTTAGCCTCCAGAGTAGCTGGGATTACAGGCGTGTGCCACCACGCCTGGCTAAGTTTTGTATTTTTGGTAGAGGCGGGGTTTCACTGTATTGACCAGGCTGGTCATGAACTCCTGACCTCAAGTGATCCACCCACCTCAGCCTCTCAAAGTTCTGGGATTACAGGTGTGAACCACCATGCCCAGCCTCCATCTCTGATTTTTTAAAAAATTTAAAAAAAATTAGGATATGCTTTATATGTAACAATGTGCCACAGACATTTTTCTACAGGATTAAACATTCTTTTACAATGATTTTTTTGTTTGTTTTGTTTTTTTGAGATAGAGTTTTGCTCTTGTTGCCCAGGCTGGAGTGCAATGGCATGATCTTGGCTCACTGCAACCTCCACTTCCTGGATTCAAGTGATTCTCCTGCCTCTGCCTCCTGAGTAGATGAGATTACAGGCTCTGACCTCAGGTGATCCTTGCATCTTAGCCTCCCAACTTGCTGGGATTACAGGCATGAGCCACCGCACCTGGCCTTTACAGTGATTTTTAATGGCTGCATATTATTGCTGTGTAATTTTTTTTAAAATTAAGGGCCAAATGTACCTGGGTATGGTGGCTCACCTATAGTTCGAGCTACTTGGGAGGCTGAGGTAGGAGGATCACTTGAGGTTGGGAGGTCTAGGCTGTAGTGAGCCATGATCATACCATATCACTCCAAGCCTGGGTGACAGGGAGACTCTGTCTCAAAAAAAAAAAATTAATTGATTAATTAAGAGTCAAGCTGGGCACAGTGGCAGGTACCTGTAGTTCCAGCTACTTGGAGGCTGAGGCAGGAAGATCATTTGAATTGAGGAGTTTAAGACCAGTCTGGGCAACATAGTAAGACTTGTCTCTAAAAGAAAAAAATTAAGGGTCAATTTTTATATGAATTACTGTTTTTCCCAGCTAATTGTATAGAACTTTTTTTTTTTTTGAGACAGAGTCTTGCTGTATTGCCCAGGCTGGAGTACAAGTGGCACAATCTTGGCTCACTGCAGCTTCTGCCTTTGGGTTCAATCCATTCTCCTGCCTCAGCCTCCCAAGTAGCTGGAATTACAGGCACCTGCCATGACACCCAGCTAATTTTTTTGTATTTTTAGTAGGGACGGGGTTTCACCATGTTGGCCAGGCTGGTTTCGAACTCTGGACCTCAAGTGACCTGCCTGCCTCTACCTCCCAGAGTGCTGGGATTACAGGCGTGAGCTACTAGGCCTGTATGGAACTTTTAGAAGTGTTAAATTAGTAAGTTACTGAGATCAGGAGTTTTCAATTTTAGAGAGAAAATGCATTTCTTAGTCCTAAGATAACTAGGCAATATGTGAAATTAAAAAGCAAAATCACTTTTAGAAGTGTCAGTGGAGTGGTAAAAGATTGAGATTTCACAATACAGTTAGAGTTAGGAACTCTCTACTTTTTTTCCCCCTTTAAAATAAAAATAAATATTTTTTAATAAAAGTAAGATGTCCTTTTTTAGAAATTCAGAAAACACAGAAAGGTAAAAATCATACCAAAAAATCAGCCACAATTATACTATCCTACACCAACCTCTTTGTACATTTTGGGGTATTTTCTTCTACATTTTTGTCATTGTCATCATGAAACATCATCAGGATCATGCTGTAAACGTCTCAATTTTACATTACATTGTGGAAAGCTACCAGAAGGAGTTTGAATTTTAGGAGTGGTGGGAGTAACAAAGGAAAAGGAAAAGAAAACGTTGGAAACCTAGGGGTGTTCATTTTAGATAGTTTTCTCCACATTGTAATATATGATTAAGCTAGAGGGTTGGGCATGGTGGCTCACGCCCCAGCCTGCACTTTGGGAGGCTGAGGCAGGTAGATCACTTGCTCTCAGAACGCTGTCTCTACAAAAATTTTCTGGGCGTGGTAGCCCATGCCTCCCATCCCAACTACTGGGGAGGCTGAGTTGGGATGATGAGTTGAACCTAGGAGTTTGAGGCTGTGGTGAGCTGTGATCGTACCACTGTACTCCAGCCTGGGCAACAGAGTGAGAACCTATGTCAAAATAAAGTAAAAGGCACAAGATTGTCCAAGTGGGGTAGTAAGTCAAAAAGGTAAGGAGTGGGCTAGCCTTGGACAGTCTCTAGGAGACATTTTGTAGCTCCTGTTTGTTATATCCATGACTTTCCTACCTGAGTTCTTGCTAAGCCTGTTGTCATTCTTACAGAGATGTTTTTGAACTAAACTTCATGAACGTCAAATTTTCCAGTGGTTATTATGACTTCCTTGTCAAAGTTGAAGGTGACAACCGTTACATTGCAAATACTGTAGAGGTAGGTGTTTTCCTTCCCATTGCCATGTTAATGTATCCAAGGAAATGGCCAAATTGATACACAGTATTAATCGTCTGGTACATTGACTTCTTTACAACCAAGGCTGCATTCAGTCTTTGCTATTTGACAGACATAGCCAAGGCAGTAAATCAAGAACTTGGTCATAGTGAATTTTCTTTTATTTGTAAGTTTTTCATTTTCCATTATAATTTAACATTGCTATCTTACATGAAATTTAGGTGGTAGAAAAAAAATCACCCATAATTCCACCGAGGTTTAAAATCTTAAAAAAGTGTTTTGTGTGGTAGGCTTTGGTGGGTTTAGAAGAGTGCTTGATGCCAAATAGGTGACAAAAAGCTTCAAGTGACACATGTATAACACTATAATGAAGCTATTTGGGTAAAGGATAAAAGAAAATTGGTCATCTTTCATAATGAACTGTTTCAGATGTTTAGCTAATGCTAGCTGGGCGAAGACTCATGTAGCTTTAAAAATAGAAAGCCTTATTTACCTGATGCTTTGTGGGAGTGAGGTAGTTCACATTAGTATTTTTCCCAACTAATTGAAATTTACCCTGTCCAGCACCATGGCTCCCATTTTAACCTTATTAGAGAAGTTTATTTAAGATGAGCAACATATTTTCCTACTTTCTTATTTCCAATTTAAGATAGTTTCTTTGTCTTTCATGACCTTGACACATGAAGAAAACTAGCTCTCAATTTGTAGAATGTCTCTCATTTTGGGTTTTTCTGATGTTTCTTCATGATCAGATTCAGGTCATGCATTTTCTGCAGTTCTATCCCAAAAGTAATGCTCTGTCCTACTCAGAGCAAGAAGTATATGTTGTTGATATGTCTTATTACAGGTCACGTTAACCTTGGTCACTTGAGTGAGGTGATTGTGTGCTAGGTTTTCCGCTGTAAAGTTACTGTTTTTCTGCTTGTATTTACGTGTCTAGTTGGGCAATGCTTTGAGACTCTAAGTATCCTAATGGTCTTGTCTGCAATAGTTATTACTCTGGTGTTTGCCAGAGGATGATTTTCTCTTTCATTTCTTGTACATTTTTAAAATTGAAATTCTACTGTAAGAAAACAACTGTCTTTTATCCTGTTTATTCAATTATTTATAACAGCAGTAAATCTTTATCATAATGTGTTTATTACATAATATCTATAATTTATATATTTACAGTAATTGCATCATAGTTATTTATTTTACTATATACATTGTGATCCATGACTGTCATTTATCTCATTGCTCGTGTTATCCTAGGTTTGGCCTTTGGAGAGCTCCTCAGGTTGGCTCCTGTGACACTTGCTTTCTTTTAATGACAGAAGTAGACAGCTTGAAAGTTTGACCTTTTCAAAAGTGGGGCATTACTTCCCATAGGGAGATTAAACACTTGTATTTAAAGTTTGACAGAAAGGAAGATGTTTTCTGGAACTCGAATCTCTCCACCTCATGTGTGACCTTTTGAGCATGAGACATCTGATGCTAGTCCATTCAGTAAACCAAAATTGGATAGAAGCTATTGTAGCGTGTACCTTGATCCTTTCAAATCCACGTTCTTTTAATGTTAGTTTCCTTCGTTAAGAGGACTTATTTGCAACTGAAAATATTAAAAGGAAAGCTCTTTCTTTTTTTTTCCTTTTTTTTTCTTGAAACCTTTTTCCCTCTACTGCCAGTCCATCTTAAATGCTAGGCTTATACCTCACAGTTGTTCTTAACCCCTTCCTTTCTTTTCACTTCTGCCTTCTAGTCAGTTACCAAGTCCTGTAGATTCCACCTCTGATTGTCTTTTCCATGAGTTTTTTGTTGCTGTAATCACCAAATTGCTCTTTTCTCCATATTCTTACCAATATTTGGTATTTTCAGGTTTGGTAGTCTGATGCATATGAAAAGGTATCTTGTTGTTTTAATGTCTTTCCTTGGTTGCTGGTAAAGTTGAACATCTTTTTTTGTATTTAGTAGCCAATTAGGTTTCCTTTCTTGTGAATTGTTTTATACCTTTGCCTGGTTTTCTTTTGGTTTCTTAGTCTTATTGATTTTTAGGAGTGATATATATTTAGTTGTGAGCATTAGATATCTTCCCCTAAAATTGCTTTATGGCATCTTTCAATGCACAAAATTTAACTTTAATGAAGCCTTATTTAAAAGTCTTCCTACGTCCAGGTGCAATGACTCACACCTGTAATCCCAACACTTTGGGTGGCCAAGGCAGGCAGATCACTTGAGGCCAGGAGTTCTAGAACAGCTTGGCCAATATGGCAAAACCCAGTCTCTACTAAAAATACAAAAATTAGCTGGGCATGGTGGCATGCGTGTGTAATCCTAGCTACTCGGGAGGCTGAGGCAGGAGAATCGCTTGAACCTGGGAGGCGGAGGTTGCAGTGAGTCGAGATCGCACCACTGCACTCCATCCTGGGCAACAGAGCGAGATTCTGTGTCAAAAAAATAAATAAATAAAATATAAGTATTTTGCTAGATTGTGTTTTTTGTATCTTCTTTACAGCAATCCTATGCTACCCCAAAGTAAAAAAGATATTGTCCAGTGTTTTCTTTTTTTTCTTGTTTTTTTTTTTTTTTTTTTTTTTACCCACCGTGATGGGGTTTCAAAATTGTTGCCCAGGCTGGATTGCAATGGTATCATCTTGGCTCACTGCAACCTCCGCCTCCTGGGTTCAAGTGATTCTCCTGCCTCAGCCTCCAGAGTAGCTGGGATTACCGGCATGCGCCACTATACCGGGCTGATTTTGTATTTTTAGTAGAGATGAGTTTCTCTGTGTTGGTCAGGCTGGTCTTGAACTCCTGACCTCAGGTGATCTGCCTGCCTCCGCCTCTCAAAGTACTGGGATTACAGGTGTGAGCCACTGCACCCGGCCTCTTGTTATTTTTTATTATCATTTTTGAGACAGAGTCTCCCTCCGTCACTCAGGCTGGCATATAGTGGCACAATCTTGGCTCACTGCAACCTCTGCCTCCCTGGTTCAAGCAATTCTCATGCCTTAGCCTCCCAAGCAGCTGGGACTACAGGTGCATGCCACCACTCCCAGCTAATTTTTGCATTTTTAGTAGAGACAGGGTTTTGCCATGTTGGCCAGGCTGATCTCCAACTCTTGGCCTCAAATGTCCCACGCACCTTGGTCTCCTAAAATGTTGGGATTATAGGCATGAGCCACTGCACTTGGCCCTCCAGTGTTTTCTGAACACTTTTAAGTTGTTTTCCCCCTTATATTTAGGGCTTCAATCTATTTGAAGTCCATTTCTGTTGCTGTAGTATTTTACACTCTGTCTATGATTCTACTTACTGCATTATATTACCATTGTTTGTTTATATGCATTGCTTTCTTTTTCTTTTTTTTTTTTGAGACAGGGTCTCTATTCTATCACCCAGGCTAGAGCGCAGTGGCACAATCACAGCTCACTACAGCCTTGAACTCCTGGGCTCAGGTGATCCTCCTACCTCAACCTTCAGGTAGCTGGGACTGCAGGCATGCACCACCACGCCCAGCTAATTTTTTGTATTTTTTTCTAGAGACCAGTTTTGCCCTGTTGCCCAGGCTGCTCTTGAACTCCTGGGCTCAAGTGATCTGCCCACCTTTGCCTTGCAAAGTGCTGGGATTACAGGTGTGAACCACCGCTTGCATTGATTTTTCAGTGGGCTGAGAATGCCTATGGGTGGAGACTAAATCTTATTTTTTCAGTGCTTGGTTTCCATCTAACACCACTTGGAAGAAAAGGATGGAATGGTCTAAAGATGTTTTCCCACATTGCAGGGCCTTCAGCACTCTGGTAATTCATCTTCCAGGGGTGAGACTTCGCTTTTTTTTTTTTTTTTGAGATGGAGTCTTGCTCTGTTGCCCAGGCTGGAGTGCAGTGGCATGATCTTGGCTCACTGCAACCTCTGCCTCCCGGGTTCAGGCAATTCTCCTGCCTCAGCCTCCTGAGTAGCTGGATTATAGGCACATGCCCCACCATGCCAGGCTAATTTTTTTTTTTTTTTTTTTTTGTATTTTTAGTAGAGACAGGTTTCACCATGTTGGCCAGGCTGGTCTTGAACTCCTAATCTCAGGTGATATGCCCACCTTGGCCTCCCAAAGTGCTGGGATTACAGGCATGAGGCACTGCACCCAGCTGAGACTTAGCTTTTATTTATTGATTTAATAACAGCTTTATTGAGGTATAATTCTCATACCATAAAATTTACCAATTAAAAGTTCAGGCTGGGTATGAGCCACCATGCTTGTAATCCCAGCACTTCGGGAGGCCGAGATGGGAGGATCACTTGAGCCCAGCAGTTAGAGACCAGCTTGGGCAACACAGGGAGATCCCGTCTCTACCAAAAATTTAACAATAAATTAGCTGGGTATGGTGGTATGTACCTGTAGTCCCAGGTACTTGAGAGGCTGAGGCAAGAGGATTTCTTGAGCCTGGGAGTTTGCGGCTGCAGTGAACTGTGATCACACCACTGCACTCTAGCCCGGGCTGTTGCCGGCTGAGACCTTATCTCAAAACAAACAAACAAACAAAAAAAAAACTACGCAATCCAGTATCTTTAGTATATTCACAAAATTGTGCAACCTTTACCGCAAGGCCATTCCAGAATATTTTCATCACCCTGGAAAGCAACACCGTATCTTTAGCAGTCACTCCCCATTCTCTCCTCCTACTTTCTACTTTCCGTCTCTATGGTTTGCCGATTTGGGACATTTTGTATAAATGGAGTTATACTGTATGTTACCTTTTGTGTCTGGCTTTTTTGTTTTTTCTCTTAACATAATATTTTTAAAGTTCATCTGCGTCATAGCATGTATTAGTACTTTATTCCTTTTTATGGCAAAATAATACTCCATTGTATGGATATATATCACATTTTGTTTACCCACTCATCAGTTGATGACATTTGAGGTATTTTTCCTTTTTGGTGCTTATGAGTAATGCTGCCATGAACATTTGTATATAACTTTTTGATTGAACACTTATTTTCAGTTATTTGAGGTATATGCTTAGGAATAGAATTCCTGGGTCATGTGGTGACTCTGTGTTTCACTTTTTGAGAAATTATTAAGTTTTCAAAGCAGCTACACCATTTTACATTTCTACCAGCAGTGTATGAGGGTTCCAGTTTTACTGCATCCTCACCAACATTTATTATCTTTTTGTTTCTAGCCATCATAGTGGGTGTAAAGTGGTGTCTCATTATACTTTTGATTTGCATTTCTCTGATGAGTAATAATGTTGAATATCTCTTCATGTGCTTATTGGTTTCTTGTATATCTTCTTTGGAAAAATGTCTATTCAAATCCATCATCCATTGAAAAAAATGTTTTTGGTCTTTTTTTCTTCCATACTGTACACCTCTTATTTCCGTTTATTTATCTTTTTTGTATTACTGAGTTGTAAGAGTGTCTCTGGCTAGAGTTTCCTTATTAGATACATGATTTGCAAATATTTTCTCACAGTCTGAGGTTATAATTTAACTTTCATGATGTCTTTTACAAAACATTTTAATTTGGATGAAGTTGTTTTAAAATTTTTTATTATTGTTGTTTGTGCCTTAGGTGTCATGTCTAAGAAACCATTGCCTGATCCGAAGTTATGAAGATTTACTACTTTTCTTAAAAGAATTTTATACTTTTGGCTCTTACCCTTAGGTTTCTGATTCATTTTGAGTCAAATTTTGTGTATGGTGAGACATAGGGGTCCAGTCTTCTTTTGCAGTTGTTCTAGAACCATTTGTTGAAAAGATTGTTCTTTCCCTGATGAATTGCCTTGACACATCCTTGTAGAAATCACTTGACCATAAATATAAGGGTTGATTTCTAGACTCATAATTCTGTTTCATTAATCTGTATTTTTGTCCTTACGCCGATACCATGCTGTCTTGATTACTGTAACAGCTTGGCTTTTTGTAGCATCAAATCTGGTGTTTGTCCAAGTGTTTCTGTGATTGTTGGAAAAATTATCTAAGTACAAAATAGCAGAAATGGCTAATAGCTGTTGTTCATGCAATGATAATAAGCCCCCATTGAGGCCATTAGCTGTCCTTTTCCTTCCTGGTGATGGAGTAAGCATTGCAAAATCTTCTCTCTCCCTCCTTGTTACATTAGAACTGTGTGTGTGTGTGTGTGTGTGTGTGTGTGTGTGTGTGTGTAAGAAAGAGAGAGAGAAAGGGAGAGGCAAGGAGAGAGAGGGAGAGAGAGTTAGCTTTGACCTTTGCCGTATATGCAACTTTTCTTTGTAATTTCAGTAATAGTCATACTTAGAGCCTCAGAGCAGGTCATTGGGTCCTGTTTGTCCTCCCAAGATATGCTCGACATTGGTCAGAGTGCATTAAGGGTGGTTTGGTGTGGAAGTCCTGTAATAGCCCTCATTGACATTGGACTGGCTATCAGGGGAAGCATGGGTTTTGGACGCTTTCATTAGCATTAATTGCCCCTAATGCACCATCATTTTTGACAGTAATAAGCTAAACAGGGGTGTTATTACTCCCAGCAGAAAGACTGCGTTTCCTGGCATTAAAACATTTTTTGAGATGTATATGGCATGTGGTGCAGGCAAAGAAAGGAATAACATGATCCAGTGTAAAGCAGGCTTAGCCGCACTTAAAGTGGAGAAATAAGTCCCTTTCTTATTATAAAAACGAATCCTACAGTGTTGGTTAGAAGGAAGAAGCAGGTAATCAACAGGGATCTTACACAGAACTCTTTAAAAGAAGGCTTTGGAAAAAGTTATGATTTTTATTTCTATATTTGCTTTAAAAGAGTAGCATAAAAATGCTTTTCTTTTGAGTGTTTCCAGAGACCCATTTATAGTGAGATTTTAGGAGCAGAAGGATTTGTTTTAAACTGTTCCCTATTTAAGAACAGCCCTACGGTGTTTCTGTGCAACAAAGAAAGCTGTAACTTAGGAAGCCTTTTAAAATTAGGGCTGAGAGCAAACCAAAAATGATGCAAGTTCACTGCGGCTTGCCCTTTGCTCACTCCATGTGTCTGCGTTGTCTGGAGATGCTCAGGATGTCTTTAGGACAAACATGAAGCTGGATCCTGATTAGCAGGCTTTGGTGGCCAAGTTAGTGCTGAGAGTTTAGAGTCAGGATTCTAAGTGAAAACCTAAAAGCTGATGGCTTCCTTATCACTATCATTAGGAGACACTGAAGACCTTACACAATTCTTTTTTTTTAAAGGCGGAGTCTTGCCCTGTCACCCAGGCTAGAGTACAGTGGCATGATCTCAGCTCACTGCAACCCCCGCCTCCCGGTTCAAGCCATTTTCCTGCCTCAGCCTTCTGAGTAGCTGGTACTACAGGCACGCGCCACCACACCTGGCTGATTTTTTTTGTGTTTTTAGTAGAGACAGGGTTTCACCATATTGGTCAGGCTGGTCTTGAACTCCTGACCTCAAATGATCCGCCTGCTTCGGCCTCCCAAAGTTTCTGGCATTATAGGCACAAGCCACCATGCGTGGCCTAGTTTGTTCTTTTTAATTGCTCCATGGTAATCAATAATATGCACATAGCATTCTTTGTTCAGCTAGTCTCCTGTTTATGGACATTTCAGTAGGAAGATCACATTTACAAATTAAATGAATGAGTTCTTAAGAGAATGAGTTACAGAAATAACCAGGGAATTATCTAGTTAATGTTGATGAAGATTGCAGAGTAGTTAACTATGAAGACCAATTATTTTTATAGCGTGGAATATTGCTAATCCTCCTACCTCTCCCAAAATTGGAGGGCTGCTAAGCCCATCAGGCCTCCTCCTTATTCTTCTTGCTATATATGGAATGTTTCCCTAGTTGGAGGCACCCATGGGCAGACTTGGGTCACAGTTCCTTCTCCTGTGCTTTTGCAGCACTTTGTACATCCCTGCATTAAAGCAGCAAACTGGTTTATTATAATTATGGTTTGTATATGGGACAGGAAGGATTTCTTGCCATCTCTGTATATTGCCTGCATCTAGGTGCTCCACATACTACAGGGAAAGTGTTCTCAGCGGGTGGCTGATTAAAGCTCTTTGGCTACTTCTTTGCCTGAACTTTCCATTCTGGTTTGTCCTCCAGTGGAAATGATGTCAGTGTCTGTCAGGTTGTGCTTTATGCAGGAAAGCTTGCTCTGGTCCTGAGCCCTATATGAGTTGTAACGCTGTTAACTCAGCAGAGAACCCGTAGGTCAAAGTAGAGATTCCTAGCTCCTCCTTGGGGGTGTCTGTTCAACATGATGGACCATCTTCCCTCCTCCTCCACTGCCATAATTCACCCAGTTGCCTAGACTCAATGACAGGCAATGCTGCTAAATGTAATTCTGCTAATAGGTGGCTATGTATTCAAAAGTAGATGGTAATATCCTTATAGCTTCTGTTAATAAATCTTTATATATGTATATTTTTTTTTTAAGGAAAACAGAACACCCCTATTCAACATGATAATTGAGGCTGTTGTCATAAAATAGTTATTATGGAGGCAGGAAAGAAGGCTGTTAGAAAGAATTACTTGATAGATATTTTTATCGCTTTTTAATTTTTCTTCTTTGGCCTTGATTTGAGGTTGTCACACCTCAATATGACATTTTAGAAAACCACCAAAGTTATCCTTCAATTATTTACCCAGCCCTTTATCTCTATTCCTTGATCCTGACTTAGACTATAAACCAGTGGATTTGGCAAGGATTTCCTTAAGTGTTACATTTAAACCTATCAAATATTTGGAAGGCTTGTAGATCTGTTTGCACATAAAAGCGCCTTGGGTTTGCCTAATTTGCACATTCAAACTTGGATTTTAATTCAGAAATTTAACATGTTTTCTGTCTCTTTTGGATATTTACATTGATTTTAATCAATTTTAAAATTTCTTATTTACTGGCATTAGCCCCTCTTAGTGAAGATGTTTATAAGGGACATAGAAAATTCAAACACTGTAAGAGTCAACATGGATTGGTTTGTGCTTATAACACTCCTAATCTCACTGTCTTAAAACAGCAAAGGTTTATTTTTTGCCCATCTTTGCTCCAGGACCCCTGGCTGAAGGAGCAAGCCTCTGGATATTGTGTGCATGTCAGAGGAAAAGAGAGGAGAGACTCACACACTGATTTTTTTTTTTTTTTTTTTTTTTTTTGGAGACAGAGTCTCAATCTATAGCCCAGGCTGGAGTGTGCAGTGGCACGATCTCGGTTCACTGCAATCTCAACCTCTCGACTAGCTGGGATTACAGGCACGCACCACCATGCCCAGCTAATTTTTGTATTTTTAGTAGAGACGGGGTTTCACCATGTTGGCCAGGCCGGGGTCTTGAAGTCCTGGCCTCATAATCTGCCAGCCTTGGCCTCCCAAAGTGCTGGAATCACAGGCGTGAGCCATCGCACCAGCCTCATACACTGATTCTTAAAGCTTCCACCTGGAAGTGACACACTTCACTTCTTCCCACATTTCACTAGCCAAAGCAAGTCATGGCCACACCTGACTCCCTGGGGGCAGGGAAGTAGAATTCTACCACATGCCCAGAAGGAGAATGAGAAGTACTTGGAGAACAGTGCAGATAACTACACTGGCTGTCTAACAAGTAGGTGAAGTAAGTGTGTGGATTCTGAGTCAGAGTGCCTGAGCTCGAAACTGGCCTGATTACTTCCTCGAGGTCTGATCTTGAGCAAGCAGCTTCATCTCTCTCATCTTTTATTTCCTTATCTGAAAAGCAGTACCTTACAGAATTATGAGGATTAAATGGGATAGTCTTTACAAAGCCAATGCCTTTCACATGGTAAGCACTCAGTAAATCCTAGCTCTCATTAGAACTGAATTCTTACTGATTTGAATGAAAGGTACCTTATTTATTTTAAAGGACACATGAAAAGATTTACTTTTTTTCTTTTCCTTTTTCTTCTATTTTTTTTTTAATGCATACCATCCATCCAAAGCCAGAAGAGGACATTTTAGGCCTCAGAATGGGAGAGGTTGGAAATATAACTGGGCTGGGTCAGTGTTGCTATCATCCTTGAGGACTCTTGTCCTAGGATTTTTTCATGTCTTTAACTCACCTTAAAGAAGAGAAAACTTGATATCTGCATGTGAATTCCTGTACACCCACCAGTTCACCTGTCAACTGTTTTCTCTATGTTCCTCTAGCTCAGAGTCAAGATCTCCACTGAAGTTGGCATCACAAATGTTGATCTTTCCACCGTGGATAAGGATCAGAGCATTGCACCCAAAACTACCCGGTAGGTGATATGCCACCTGAGCCCTTGGGGAGCTGAGGCTCAAGAGCTGAGAGGAGTATGCCTAGGCACTGAGCCCCTCCAGGCATCAGTTCTTGTCAGCAGCCATCCGGCTTGCACCCCAAATTAAAGAGGCTGTAGTTCTCTGGTGTAGATCCTGCACCAGGGATTCTGCGAGGCATCTAGGTGGATTTGGAGGTTGTCTATACGGTATTTAGTCCATGTGCAAACTGTTCATTACCAGTCCACAACGAGGTAAGGCACCTACCTCAGGATAGTTAGTCTGAGTCAGTCAGCTATGTCACTAGCATGTTATTTAGTTCAGATAACAATTTTTAAAATAACAGGACCTTCTCAATGAAGGAAGCAAGTTATTAATTTACATTCTGGGGTAATCTCATCATCACAGTCCTGAATTTGCTTTTAGTGACCTGATTGCAACCCTTTCTGGTCCATGGTGGGTCTGAAATTAGTTGGAAGCCTCATAGGTGCTTAAAATTGAGATGGCAGATACCCAGCGCTAGGGCTGTCATTCCCTTCCCAAGCCATGGAGGCATTACTAGTAAGTCATAGCATTTGCTCTCGCCGAACTCAGACACAGCCTTAGAATCTTTTTAAACATAATCTTCTAAGTAGACACTTAACAGTTGATTGGAGTTGGGCCAGAATGCTGTAAGAAGCCTGCTCGTCAGCCCTCCCCCAGATCCTTATTGGTGCAGGGAGAATCTAGATATCTGGGTATAGTCCAGACCCCAACTTTACTCAACTAGGGTAGCTGTAGAGGCCAGAAGACAGTAAGGTGAACCCTCAAGTCTCTTTGAAGATGGGATGTTAGCCAGAGGCTGGAAGCCAAGCAGCTGCTCCTTTTAAATCATGTAGAGTTGGCCTTCGTGTCTCTGGCTTGGCTATTTTTGTAATGATATTGGAGATGAGAGCACTGTTTGAGAATCCACTGAAGTAATGTCTGTGCGAGCACTTTGCCATTTAATTCTCTGCACAGATGAAGAGTTGGTCTTACCAGTAAATATAAAATGTGAGTATAAAATAAAGCCAGGTTTGAGCTCTGTAAACATTTGACTGGTTTATCCCCTGGCCATCTTACCCTAAAATCCCAGGAGATAGCTGTGAGAAGTTTTCCTCATCAAGTATGCCTTGTGGGAAAATAACTTTTCCCAAAATGAAGCCCAGTTTCAGCACAGAAAAATAAATTGAAACAACGTCCAGGAAAAAAAATAAGACATTAAAAAAAGAAAAAGCTGGAAGTACCCTTCTTTCCTTTGTATCTCCTACCCCCTGTCTCGACCCTGCTCATGTGTGCTGCTGGCATCAATCTTGTGATTATTTCTCCTTGCGGTTCTGCCAGCTCGACTCTCCTGCGTGCCTGCAGAGGCCACACGTGAGCTCCACTGGTGCGTGACTTGGTGGAGTTGAGAGCCTTAGGTCCTTGGAGTGAAAGCTCAGAGGTACAAGTGTCTGCACACACATATCCCCAGATCCTGCTGAAAGTTTATTCTGCACTTTTCTCAGTCCAGGCTTTATCAGTCCAGTGTGCCCCCGGGCTGCAGCCAGTTCTCCACATCTGTCTGTCCACTACAGAAGTGTTGCAATGAGAGAGGGGGGATTAGGGAATGAAGTGAAGTATGTATTTTTTGCCTGTTCTCAGAGATATACTGATCCTCTCTGAAGACTGACTGTATAACGTTTCTTTCAGGGTGACCTACCCAGCCAAAGCCAAGGGCACATTCATTGCAGACAGCCATCAGAACTTTGCCTTGTTCTTCCAGCTGGTAGATGTGAACACTGGTGCTGAACTCACTCCTCATCAGGTCAGGAAGATGCCCAGACAGTTCTCTTAACCTGAATGAAATATGAATGCTCACTAGAGTTTACAATGTGGTCTGTAATAAGGACCAGAGAGAATTTCACATTCCTGCTTTCAGATCTTGACCGAACCCTGACAGTTTATCAGGTTCTCTCATGTGACGCTCTTACCCTTCTATCGATTGTAATCCTTCACCTGGAATACACATTTCTTTTTTAAAAATTAGCTAGTATTGAAAAGAGGTACTTAAGGCAGAATCACACTTAATTAAGGCTTTTTCTTTCTTTCTTCTTTTTTTTTTTGAGATGGAGTCTCTCTCTGTCACCCAGGCTGGAGTGCAGTGGCACGATCTCAGCCCACTGCAATCTCCTTCTCCTGGGTTCAAGCGATTCTCCTGCCTCAGCCTCCTGAGTAATTGGGACTACAGGCATGCATTTCCACACCCAGCTAATTTTTGTATTTTTAGTAGAGACAGGGTTTCACCATGTTGGCCAGGATGGTCTCCCTGTCCTGACCTCAGGCGATCTGCTTGCCTCATCCTTCCAAAGTGCTGGGATTATAGGCATGAGCCTCCGCGCCCCACCTGAGGCTTTTTCTTTCTGTTTAAAAGGAATATACTGGCCAGGCATGGTGGCTCACGCCTGTAATCCCAACACTTTGGAGGCTGAGGTGGGAGTTGGAAACCAGCCTGGGCAATATGGTGAGACCTCATTTATTTGTACAGGGAGGAAGGAAGGGAGAACCTCATATGGCGTGTGTGCACTCAGACACCCCCACTCCCACCCTGCCTGTCACCCGCCCGCCTTGATTGAGAATAACCTGCCTTTAGTGTTATGTGAAGGAGGATTCACATAAATACTTTGAATGCTGAAAGACGAGAATGTGGGACCTAGTTTGGTATAGGGTACCCTGTACCGATGCTTTAGCAAGAACCAGCAGGCTAGTTGCCTTGAGGCAGCTTCAGGGCAGAGCTCAGAGGCGAATGGATTTCCTTGGGAACCTTCTTGCTTACTATTTCCTGCAGCTGCAGCTGTTGTTGCACTTGTGCCCCAGGAGCACACTCCTCTAGGGCTACGGTCCCAGGAGTCCCCTGCTCCTCTCTCCTCCCTACTCCCAAACTCCAGACAGCTTGGTTAGGGCCCTTAGCCAAGGATAACTGACCTTTGAGTACTTCTGTCTCTTAGCATTCCCCAGCTTCTTCCCAGAATGACATTTGCCAACCTAATAGCTTAAGGGAAGGAAGAGTACCAAGAGAAGAAATTAGAAGACTAAACTAGTAGGATTAGGGTTAGAGCAGGGAGAGTTAGTGAGGAAATGTAACTTCAACTGAATATTTGTCTCCTCCAAGATTCTGTTTTAGAATCATGGCTTAGAGACCTTCCTGGTAGAGATGGCATTTTGGGGATGAACATGGCAGCTGCCTGCAGTTGACTCTGATAGGAAGGAGATGTGACATCCGGACTCCCAGATTCCATTCCTGGCCAAGAGTTTTGCTGTAGTTGGGGTGCTTCATATCTCTGGGCCCCTTTCCCTAAATGCTTTGGTGATTGTTCTTTGTTGTTGAGGTATAGAGTAACAGATGAGATGTATGTTTTCTGTAGATGCAGTACTGGCTCTGTCACCATGCCAACTCATTTAATGCTTGTGCCTTATGGTCTGTAAATTGGATCTGTAAACCTACCTCCTTGTTGAATTCTTTATTTTGAAACACCTGAGCCGAGTGCAGTGGCTCACGCCTATAATCCCAGCACTTTGGGAGGGTGAGGGGCGGATCACCTGAGGTCAGGAGATTGAGCCCAGCCTGACCAACACAGAGAAACCCCGTCTCTATTAAAAATACAAAATTAGCCGGGCATGATGGCACATGCCTGTAATCCCAGCTACTCAAGAGGCTAAGTCAGGAGAATCGCTTGAACCCGGGAGGTAGAGGTTGCGGTGAGCCAAGATTGTGTCATTGCACTCCAGCCTGGGCAACAAGAGTGAAACTCTGTCTCAAAAAAAAAAAAAAAAAAAAAAAAAGAAAGAAAGAAAAGCTCAGGGTGGGTATAAAGTTTTGCTCCAGTTCTAATGTACAGACACCTTAGTTTCTTGTGCCATTTGGGGGGATAAAGTAATTAGACTCAGTACTATCGTATTGCTATTAACTACTGTTTGTTGACTAGCTAGTATATACCATGCCCTGCACTGATGCTTTGTATACTGTATTGCAAATCTTCACACAGATACGCCACATCTGAAAGTTAATTTTTCTGCCTTCAAGTTGAAGAAATCAAAGCATAAGGAGGTTAAGTAACTTGCTCGGCTAATAAGTAGTGGAATCAAATCTGCCTGTCTTCCCAGCCGAGGCTCTCTCCATGACACTGGCTGCTCTGCTTGATTAGAGCTCTGCCTTCTATCAGTACCCAAGGCTCCTCTACTAAATCTTTAGCTGGAGACACGAGGAAATTGAAAATGGGCCTCTTGCAGTTCCACCTCATTTCCCTTCTTTTCACCCTCTGGTGAAGCAGTTAATTGGGCAGCAAAGTGACCAAAAGGCTGGCAGCAAAACGAAACTGCAGCAATAGCAAAGGGCTTAAATCATCCACAAACTGGGCATTCAGCCTCCAACTAGTCGAGAATTGGCTGGACCAATAAGTTAAATTTCCTTCCTTGTACCAGCAAAGAGTTACCTCTGAGCTAGGAACTAGGGTGGCATGCCTACTCCTTCTACTCTCTTGGGCAGGTCTGGCAGATCCCAGAGCTCTCGCTGTGACAGAGAGCCAACTGTCTGCTGCCTGGTGGATTCAATGTTGGGCCCAGGGGGAGTTTTGAAATTATCAGATGAAAGGTTGTATTATTCTTCCATCTAGACGTTTGTCCGACTCCATAACCAGAAGACTGGCCAGGAAGTGGTGTTCGTTGCCGAGCCAGACAACAAGAACGTGTACAAGTTTGAACTGGATACCTCTGAAAGAAAGATTGAATTTGATTCTGCCTCTGGCACCTATACTCTCTACTTAATCATTGGAGATGCCACTTTGAAGAACCCAATCCTCTGGAATGTGGTATGTGCCTGAATGCACCCCCAGGTGAGAGTGGCTGTGCCCCGGGCACTGGTGGCTCCTTTTCAGGGGCATGGGGCTCATCACCTTCACCTAGCCTGTACCTCCTAAGTGCGATAAATAAGCTTGGGAGGCGAGGCACTGTGTGCAGGCTCCATCCTGGGGTCGTGCACGTGGCTTGGCAGCATGGTAGGTGCTTAAAAATTGTAAGTGAATGAAGGAAGTATAAACTTGTGAGTGCTAGTATCTGTGAATTTCTATAAACGTTATGCTACGGGGGTTACATAGATGTGAAAGTTAAGGCCCTGGCCTTAGAGAGATGGCATAGCTAATGGGAGCGATGAGATCTGAATTCTGATAAAAATTCAGGATGGTGTAGAAAAGTGAATTGTACAATGTGCAAAATGCTAATTAACTAATAACCAGCATTTGTTTAGCATGTTATAGTTTACATAATGCCTCCCTTCATGCCCCACTTTGGATTGATGTGATGAGAGTAAACGTCTTGCAAGACAGGGCATTAGAGCAAGGGGTTGAAGAATAGCAAGGGTTTATCAGATCTGGTTCTGTGGGGTGATCGTTGAGGAACAGCCTGCAGAAAAGCGCAAGGTGCTTTCAGTGCAGTGGTAGCCAGAGCACCTGAATCCTGTCAAAAGCAGGAGGTGATGAGCTTGGAAAGGTGGCAGAGGCCAAATCACAGGCTTTGAATGGTAATTGACTCACTTGTGGTATTCGAGACTTCTTTTCTTCTCCTGGACTTCGGGCTGTTTTTGTATGAGAGTGCGTACTCATTTCTTTCTCTTGTTTTTAAAATATGACTAAATTGCACTTCCAGGGACACCAGGCAGTTTCTGATTGCAACTTTAACAGCCTGTGTACCAGCTGGGATTTTTGTATTAAGCAGCTCAATAGGGCTACAATACCAGCGGAAAATTAGAAGTCTTGCTCTAAAAAGCATTTTCAACAAATACTTGTTTTGTTCTTGAAATTTTTACTGCCTCAATTTGTCAACTAATGGATCAGAAGTGACTGGACTTCCTGGAGCTTTTTTCAGTTATGGTCTTAGATGAGTCAGAGAATATTATCTATTGAGTTTCACCCATTTCTCTGCCCCTGTGCCTTTAAAGACTGTCCTTATTTTTCTAGGCTGATGTGGTCATCAAGTTCCCTGAGGAAGAAGCTCCCTCGACTGTCTTGTCCCAGAACCTTTTCACCCCAAAACAGGAAATTCAGGTATATCCCAAAGGGCTTATCCCCTAAACATGGGGGAGAAGAGAGGGCAGCAAAGCCCTGGACTGTGGCTCTGCTCCCTTTAGCTTGTTTTCATGATATTTTATAGTTTTATCCTCATATTCTGTGGATTAGGCAGGGTAAATGCCAGCCCCGTCCTTGAACTGAGCAAACAGGTTTAAGGAGTCCAGTGACTAACCCCCAGGAAGCAGAGAGTTGGAGAAGAAATCAGAACCTGAGTCTGGTTTTCCTGACATCCAGCAGGTTTAATCCTCAGACCACAGCTTGTTAGCCATGAGCGCAGGTGGTTTTAGCGTTTATTCTCCCTGCTGCTGCATAAATCAGGGCTGATGGGCTGACAGCTGGGAAAACTCACCTAAGAAAACAGGGCTGTCTCTACTTCCTCAGGCAAGTCCTTGGATAAGCAAGCCTGGTCCTGCCCTGCACACGGACTGTTGTGAGTATCAAAGTTGATAACAGACGAGTAAAGAAAGGTTTTGAAATGTTGCTAAAGCCCTTTACAAAATAAACACAATAATTGTTGAACACTTTAGGTACTGGTTAAGTAAACTGAGGTGGATCCACTCAGTGGACAATTTTGCAATCTTGAGAAATGATTGTACTTGGAAACCTACATATGAATTAATGTTGAAGTGTCAAAAACTAGACTGCCTGCTGTCATTCCCTTTAAAAAAAAAGTGCCCAAAGGGTAGAGTAGTGGGATTGTTTTTAAAACTCCTCATGTTGATACAGCATTATTTAAGAATATAAAATGCAGCTAACTGGTAGGTGTAATTGTGATGATGAAGGGCGCTGGCTGATTTGTAGGGTGAAGTAGGTGGCAGCAGCTGCTACAGTGTTAGAAATCCTTTAATGGCAGTGGCAGCAAAGAAGAGCAGAGGTGAAAATTTAGGAACAGGAGGCTCAAGTGGGGCTGCCTCATGGAGCTTGGGGAGGCTGGGCATTGGCAAGCAGAAAAGACAGGCACAAGTTGATACATTGGAGGAAAATCCTTTTTTAAAAAGTTCTGTTTGCATAGTGAGTTACAGCTTACAAGGCATAATCAAATGCACTATTTCATTTGGTCTTTAGAGTATCTTTACAAGCCTAGCAGGATGGTCATGACCCTCCTCACCCCCAGTTTTCCAGCTGGAAACTGAGGTAAAGAGTGAAAGCGACTGGGCACCTGGTCGCACAGCCATACATACCAGTCTAGGCCTAAACAGAGGTCTTGGGACGCCCACACCATTGCTGCTTCTGCTAGGTCACGCTATCTAGGCGAGCTTCGCAAAGAGAATTCATGCAGAATTGCTCAGGAGAAAGAAAACCAAGAAATATCGTCAGCATGCTTGTCCAGCCTTCTGGTTTAACTCTGGAAATCACAGTTGGGCCAGGCACGGTGGCTCACGCCTGTAATCCCACTTTGCAAGGCTAAGGAGGGAGGATCACTTGAAGTCAAGAGTTTGAGACCTAGCGAGACTCCTTTTCTACAAAGAATTTAAAAATTAAGCTGGGTGTGGTGGTGCACACCTGTAGTCCCAACTACTTAGGAGGCTGAGGCTGGAGGATCTTTTGAGCCCAGGAATTTGAGGTTACAGCAGACTATGATGGTGTCACTGCCTTTCAGCCTGGGTGACAGAGTGAGGTCCTGTCTCTTTTTAAAAAAAAAAAAGAAATCAGAGCAGGAAGTTTGTTTAGGGCTTCCTTAGAGCCATGGCTCAGGGAGAAAGGGATGATTTATGGTTGCAAAGATGTGTAGTGCGGCTCTGTTACCTTTTAAAACGGGATAGCATTGCCACCATTAGCCAATTAAGTGGGGCAGCAACATATGCCAGGGCCACCACAGGCACCCAGGAACATTGTGAGTCCAGAGTCCTGCCTCAGCCCTGTCACTCACGCTATCCATATACCTGAGCACCCTCTTCGGCACTAGCCGAATGGCACTTGATGGATTGCATTCTTTAGCCTCTAAATGGCAGTGAGTCTTTAGGAGAATAAAGGGTTGTTGGCTAAGCAGTGAGCTGGGGCTGATGCAGTGTCTGTGGAAGGAGACCTCTGGCATCAGAAGCCAGGATTCAGAAGAGGCAAAAGGCCACGCGGCCACTTGCTGCCAAGAGGTTTTAGCCTCTGGGTGGCATATCCTCTTTACAACTGATGTTGATGCTTTGGTCCCTGGTATACATGGCCGCCCCGTCTGGGAAGGGCACATTCTGAAGTCTTCTCGGTGTGTCTTTCGGCAGCACCTGTTCCGTGAGCCTGAGAAGAGGCCCCCCACCGTGGTGTCCAATACATTCACTGCCCTGATTCTCTCGCCGTTGCTCCTGCTCTTTGCTCTGGTGAGTGGCCGTAATTAGCATGGTGTCTGGCGCCAGACCTGGCAGATGCAGCCCTTCCAAAGGAGGCTGTGTTGCCTGGCCTCAGCAAAGCTCCAGAGGGGCCCAGCAGCTGTGACCTGAACTGGCATCAAGACGTTTTAGAATGACCAAAAGTTCCCACTGTGGAGGAGCGGCCAAATAAACTGCCCCATTAACAAGTGGGCATGAGAAGGTACCTAACAGCCACTAAGAATGACAAAAGTGGATGGACTGTGATGCCGTAGGAGGGTTCAGATGAGATCTAGTGTGAACAGAGCAAGGCCCGATGCTGATAGCTGTAAAAAACAGCACAGGGCTGTGCATTTCAGCACTGCTTGGGGCAGAAAACCAGAAACAACCTAAAGTCCATACGATGGAATAATACGCAGCTTTTCAAAGAATGGGTAGATGTATATGCCGATAGGACGAGATTGCCAAGATGTGTTACTGAGTGAAGAAGGCAAGGGATAGGGTAGTGTGTTTAGTGGATCCTCTGTAAAGTTTTCAAAGGTGGCTGGGTGTGGTGGCTCATACCTGTAATCCCACCACTTTGTGAGGCCGAGGCGGGAGGATTGCTTGAGCTCAGGTGTTTGAGATCAGCCTGGGCAACATAGCGAGACCCCATCTCTATTAAAATTAGAAAATTTAAAAAAATAAATTAGTGGTGACGTGTGCTTATAGTCCCAGCTGCTTGAGGGGCTGAGGTGGGAAGATCTCTTGAGCCTGGGAAATCGAAGCTGCAGTGAGCCCTGCACTCTAACCTGGGTGACAGAGTAAGATCCTGTCTCAAAAAAAAATTAAAAAGTTTTAAAAGGCGGTATGTGTTAGTGTTGGTCATCTCTGAGGAGAGGACATTCTGGAGAATGTAGACGAAGTAACTTTTACCTTTTCTCCTTTTCAGTACCATTTGAAATTTTTTTTTTAGCCAATTGTGTTTTTCTCTGTTTCTTTTTTAAAATTACAAACAATCGTGAATGCATATCAAAGCTCAGAGAATTTTGAGAAAAAAACTCATTAGATCTTTTGGAAAGTTACCTGTATTCCTAATTAATTTGTTGATTTTAATAAAAGAGTAACTGTTTAATCTAAATCTAGAGGCCTTGCTGCGGGTTTTCAGAAACCAGACCTAGGGTATGGGCACCTGCTCTTATATTTGAGTGATGAGAATTTCAAAAGATATGGAACCCCCAGCAAGAGCATGAATGCTACCAGCTGCCAGCAGGTTTATCTCACCAATTCTTAGAGAACTTAGTGGGGGTGTCAGTTACCTTATAAATGCAGTTTCTGACCTTTCAGCTTCATGGTCTCACCTGTTTTTTGTCATCATTAAAAATGATGTTCAGGTTTGAGTTACACGAGCCCATTTGAGAGCAGGTGCCTCATGCCTTTCTAAAGAAAAAGGGAACAGGTTTTCCCGAGGGCTTATAAGAGGGTGGTTGTCACTTGGAAGAATTTCCTGTCCTAGGATGCATAAACTTTTAAGCCTTGAGGCTATTGATTGGATTAGCATTGACGTGGCATGTGTTGCCTCCCTTTGAAGTTCTAATGCCTTTTTAATTTATTTCTCCCCATCATTCAGTGGATCCGGATTGGTGCCAATGTCTCCAACTTCACTTTCGCTCCTAGCACGATTATATTTCACCTGGGACATGCTGGTAAGTGCCCCAGGCTGCTAATTCCATTTAACCTCCTCTGACATTTAGCTTGCCCACACTAAAGCCCGGTTAAGTAGACCCACAACCTATTAACTATAATGACTTAATAGCATAACATTTCCCTCTTCCTCCTGGCCTTTCAGGACAGTTAATATGATGATAAACCTGTTTGGTCCATCACTTAGAACAGCTGTCATTATATTGGGCGTCCGTTGTACTGCTCTACTATTGGCAGCCCATTTACTCTCAGTTAATAACCCTGTTCTTTTCCAGAGATTACTCACTTATCATATCTTTACACTGAGCCATCTTCCTGGATGAAGAGCATTAATGCAGTTTCCAAAGGTTATCTTTCCCCACCATATCGATCTTCACATTTGCTGGCAGCTTTGTCTGTGCAGTAATAGAAAACAGTCCTTTCTACACTCAGACATGCTGTCCTGCATTGTTTTCTGGAGACCTTAGGACCTCCACAGCCTAAACATAATGAGACAGTAAATTCACAAATCACTTAAGCGTTTCTGAGGCTTTTGATGCTGTTGGATCAGGGGTACCTTGCATTTCACTGCTACTTTAGTATTTCTTTTTTTTTTTTTTGAGACAGAGTCTTACCCTGTCACCCAGGCTGGAGTGCAGTGGTACAGTCATGGCTCACTGCAGCCTCGATCTTCCAGGCTCAGGTGATTCTTCCACCTTAGCCTCCAGAGTAGTTGGGACTCCAGGCATGTGCCACCATGCTTGGCTAATATTTGTATTTTTTGTAGAGACGGGGTCTTTCTGTGTTGCCAGAGCTAGTCTTGAACTCCTAGGCTCAAGCAGTCTTCCCACCTTTGCCCTCCTAGAGTGCTAGGATTATAGGTGTGAGCTACCGTGCCTGGCCTGACCTTAATATTTTAAAAATTCTTTGCCTCTTTCAGGAGTCACTCTCTGTGCGCCCATAGTAAACAGATTCTGTAGGGGTGCATAGATGAATCCCTTGAAATTCTAGGCAAATGTCTGTGTTTTTCTAGGGAGAGTTGTGACTTTGATCAGATTATTACGGTGCAGTGGTCCATGACCTCAGAAATGGTTAAGAGCCCTACTGTAGTTTATCCATCATCCATCTGGGCAAAACTGACAGGATGACCTTTCTCTAGCTCAGTTACTGGATTTGAATGATAGCCCTCTGGGGTCAGACCGAGAACAAAACCTGAATATAGATTTGATGAGAGCCATAGCTTTTCCTGCCAGAGTGCTTTTTGTGCACGTTTTCTCATTTGATTCTCATCATAGCCCTGATGAGGCTGACTGGGGCAGGAATTATGATCCCTTTTGACAAGGTGGGAGAATTTGGGCTCAGAGAAGTGGCTGGTGAGGGCAGAGCCTGGACCAGACCCCAGTGCTCTCTGTTCCCAGCTCTGAGCCCTTTTCACTCAGCCTTCTTTCTGGGTTCTCCTTGCTCCCTTTCTGGTCACAGTGGCAAATTATCCTTACAGGGTTTTTTTTTTTTCCCATAAAAAAGGAAATTATTCATTTATTTATATCCTGTGTATTTTTTTTTTTTTTGAGACAGAGTCTTGCTCTGTCTTGCCTAGACTGGAGTGCAGTGGCACCATCTTGGCTCACTGCAGCTTCTGCCTCTGCCTCCCAGGTTCAAGCGATTTTCCCACCTCAGCCTTCTGAGTAGCTGGGATTATAGGCATGTTCACCACACCTGGCTAATTTTGTCTTTTTAGTAGAGATGGGATTTCACCATGTTGGCCAGGCTGGTCTCGAACTCCTGACCTCAGGTGATCCACCCACCTTGGCCTCCCAAAGGGTTGGGATTACAGGTGTGAGCCCCCGTGCCTGGCCTGTTTATATCCTGTGTATTTTTGTTAATAATTTGAAAAATGACATGGATCCTAAATATAACATGATAGAAGTTTTAAACAAAAGCAGAGAAATAGATGTAAGCAGGAACATAGCGTAGGTCACTGAAGTTCAGTTGTTACCCCTGCGTTTTTTTGTGTGTGTGGTTATTTTTTTTTTGAGACAAGGTATCACTCTGTCACCCAGGGTGAAGTACAGTGGCGTGACCAAGCTCACTGTGTCCTTGACCTCCTGGGCTAAAGTGATCTTCCGACGTCAGCCTCATAAATAGCTAGGACTACAGACATGGGCCATTACACCTGACTAATTTTTAAAATTTTAGTAGACAGGAGGTCTCGCTGTGTTGCCCAGGATGGTCTCAAACTCCTTAGCTCAAGCAGTCCTCCTACCTCAGCCTCCCAAAATGCTAGGGTTGCAGGCATGAGCCACTGCACCTGGCCACCCCTGGATTTCTTGGTGGCCACAGCTGAGAGGCAAGTATATTGAGTTAGCTACTTTTTGGCATCAGAGCAAAGGAATGAAACAAGCTGGCCTAGGACTGCAGACCTTTTCATGATCTAGCAGTTGCTGCCCCTAACTCTCCTCAACCCCAGCGAATCATTAGTGTTTCGCTTAATTGGATGTCATGTCACCTCTTCTTGCAGCTATGCTGGGGCTCATGTATGTCTACTGGACTCAGCTCAACATGTTCCAGACCTTGAAGTACCTGGCCATCTTGGGCAGTGTGACGTTTCTGGCTGGCAATCGGATGCTAGCCCACCAGGCAGTTAAGAGGTAAGGCTGGACATGGGCCAGGAATCTAGAGTAGCATTAGAAATACTCCACTCTGCTGGCCTAGTTCTTTGAAGGGTAGGTGGAAAATGGTTTGTGTTCTTAGGGGCAAGTCTGACACCTTAACCTACCTAGCCCAATACAGAAGCCATAAGCACTCTGAAGTCAGACAAGGGCCTTAGTGGTCAGCTTTGAATGTATTAAAAAAAAACCATAGTAATTTATGACCCAATACAATAGAGTGAGAGAGGAAAAGAATTGCTTTATGAAAGATGAAAATGTCTTAGTAGATGTGGCAGAAGATTAATTCATTAGCTGTGCAAAAATTCTCTGCTGCCACAGAGAATCCTGCCCCACCCTGCACTCCCCACCCTAAACACATTCCCGAGAGTTGCTCCTCTGTAACCCCTCACAGCTCAGGAGCTTGTCCCCAAAGCATGAGGTCTGTGTTCTTCCCCACAGAAGCTACAGCTGGTTTTGCCGAGGCTCCCAGCAAGGAGTATCTCCTCAGTAGCCTGTGCCACCTGCCTGGGACCTAGACAACCTTAGAGTCACACAGATGGTCAGACCTTGACGTGAGGGCAGCTTGCTGGCAGCTTGACTTTCGAAACAGAATTGGAGGCAAATTTGAATGTCACAAAGGTGTTTCTCATTGATTTGACTTTATTAGAACCTGAGTGATTTCAGGCACACAAAGGCCAATAAGAAAAGGTCAGAATTGCTTTCACCTTAGGAAGAAATCATTTTCAGATGTGCTGCTTTCTTCTATCCAGGATGTTTGCTGGGAGACTGTAACTCTATAGTGTACCCTCAATGTGGCTGCCAGTTAGGTTTCTAGGATCAGAGAGAGGCTTTTTCAGGGAGACTTGTCAGTGGGCGGGAGAAGATGTCTCATCTCTGCCTGAATCTCCATTGTGAGCTTTCTAAGCACTTCACCGTGGAGACTCAGCACAGGCACGTTTCTTGGCTTTCCTGTAGGAATCCAGGGCCCACCAGAGCTTCCCTTAGCACCAGAAGTGGCAGCTGGTTCATTGTTCCACCCAGCAGTAGCCTTTTCCTGGTGGCTGTGCATTGTACCTGGGAAAGATTCGGGACTTCGTTGTTTTTGCAAAGCAGAACCCTGTTCCCTTGCATCACTTGCCTGGGCCCCCAGGGAGCCAAAAGATTGTGCTCTGCTAAGTTCTCTCTTTTCTAGAAGTTGCCCACTCAAGAAGAATGAAATCTGCCCTGCATGGTGGCCTATGCTTGTAATCCCAGCACTTTGGGAGGCTGAGGCGGGAGGATTGCTTGAGCTCAGGAGTTCGAGACCAGCCTGGGCAACACAGTGAGACCTTGTCTCTAAAAAATATATATATAAATGAAAAATAAGAACAAAATCAAGACGAGAATTGGGTAGAAACCGTTTGGTTTACATCCTTCTTAGCAGGAGTTCCTAGTTTGGAATCCTAAAGTTGTACGCATTTTCCGAGGAGAGAGACCATGGCTTTTATCAGAATCCCATAAGGATCAGTAACTGCTTCCTCTCCCCTACTCACGTATCCCATTCAAAAGCTTAAAGCTCACTATTCTATGGCCCTCCTTGTGAGTCCTAGAATGAGCTCTACCCTGGAAAAATCGGTGACCCTAATGGAAGCTCTGGTTGGGTGTTTGTCATTTCTTTCCTCAGCTGATTTCTCCTCACTGTCCTTTCTTGATTCTCAAACCCTCTTTCCTTTGGCAGGATCGCTGCAGAGCAGAGCAGTAGATTGGCAAAATATAGGACACTACGGTAAAGATGAGGGGCGGACTCATCCCAGAAGCAGGGTCCCTTCCCCTTCTTACCCGCTTCATGCATGTCAGTTATCTTTCTAGTTTTCAGCCCACTTGCTCCTCCCACCCCTCCCTAAGCCACAGCTGAATTCTGAGGCTGTTTTGCAACTTCCTAGATAAGGTTGTGACTGGACCAGGGCAAAAGCTTCCTGAGTTAGCCCAGCTGATGGGATAACTTTGCAGTGAGCAGCTTTGGCCTGGCTTTGACTGTATAACACTTCATTCTCCCTATATCCCATGGCGTACTTATTTATAGAAAGGCCTCTCTCTCTTGTTTCCAGGAGAGCTGAGATGAGGACAAGACAAATCCAAAATTCATTAAATGATGGTCCCATGGCAAATCCTGGCACACCTTGTCACTGTTTCTAGACTTTTCTGTAACACCAATCTCTAGTTGAGCCAAACAATGTGGTTTGGGGAGACTATAAATTATGAGGGACTGATGGCCACAGATCAAAGCCAGCATCAGAATCCAGGTTCCTAGCACTCAGGGTATGTTAAAAGGGCTGTTCCCCATGAAACTAAAATGTGAAGTGATATCTCACTCATGTTCCTTCTGCATACCAGTCCTAGGATGGGAGGGAAGTGGAGGGAAGGAGAGGGAGTGTCGGATGCTTCATTGATGTGCTCCTCTAGACCAGGGGCTGGCAAAAGTTTTCTGTAAGAGCAGATAGTATTTTAGGCTTTACTGGCCATATGGTCTCTTGGTGCCACCTACTCTGTCACTGTCATGTGAAAGCAGCCATAGACTGTATAAACAAATGGGTGTGGCTGTGTTCCAATAAAACTTTATTCTGTAAGACAGATGATGGGCTGGATTTGGCCTGAGTGACACAGTTTGCTGACCCCTGCCCTAGACCAACAAAGGGAGGGAGGTGTTTGAGTTTTCAAGTCATGTTCACTTTTATCCTTTGCCTTGGAAGTGGCTTTCCCTGCCAAAGCCACAAAGCCATCTAATTTCGAATCCTCTGAAAATAGTAGAGATCAACAAAAGCGTAGGGTTTAGAGCCTTTCCAGGGATGTATGAGCATAAGCTGGGCCACCTAGTCCCCAACACAGAAGGGAACTACATTTGTTTTGGTTTGGCTTTTTTTCAGGTTTAATTGAGGTGTAATTTATCTGCAGAAGAATTTACCCTTTTTAGTGTACAATTCTGTGAATCCTGAAAAACCTGTATAGCCATGTAACCACCACCTCAATCAAGATACCGGTATTGCCACACTCCAGAGAGTTCCCCTGTGCCCCTTTTAGAGTCAGTCCCTTCTCCCGCCCCCATTCCCTGGCTGTGCCCATTTGGTTTTATCCTAAATTATAGTCACTCTGAGATGTGCTTTCAGAATTAGTCCTTTTTGCTAAATGTTGAGTTCTCTAATTCTTTAAATAACTCAATTTTTTTTCTCAATTAAAAAGAATTATTTTTTTTTTTAAAGAGATGGGGTCTTACTATGTTGCCCAAGCTGGTCTCAAACTCCTGGGCTCAAGCAGTTCTCCTGCTTTGGCCTCCAAAAGGCTGGGATTATAGGCGTGAGCAACCTTGCTCGGCCTCTTGGTTTTTAAAGTCTGTTTCCGCTCTGCTATCCCCAGATCACTGCTTGAGGAAGAGGAAAGTCCCTTGATCATTTGGACATTTGGCACTTCCTAGTATGAAAGGAAACCTCTGGTAGCAAAGTGCTCTTGATCTGAGGGCAGACATTGATTGGAGCAGACACATGGGACATAAGTTCCTAGCTACAGTTGAGGGTTGAGGGCCACTACCCTTCAGCTGTTCTTATTTCATACTTGTGCTATCCCTTCTGCATGAACATTCTGAATGTACACATTTTAGTGTACCTAGGAACCTCTGAATACTGGCAAGGAATTAGGGGTGCACAACACAGCCCTCAAGATTAATCCCATGCCTGTGCATGTCTCTTGGAACTGCTTTATAAATGGGTTTGGAGCCTGCCATTCTGCAAGACTCCATCATCATCACCTTAGTCCTCACCCCTGGGAAGAGCTGCCACTGAAGGACAGTGTGTGTGTCGGCAGCCCTGCCTCTGCCTGCTGGAGCCTGCCAGAATCAGTTACTCACAGCAGTCACCTCCTAAGCTGCACAGTGTCTGTCTAGATTGCCATTTTCATTCGTTGTGGTTCCCATCCCTCCTTAGAGCCTAGGGAAAGGCAGCAGAGGGGAAAAAAAGAATACAGGAGATAAGTTTTTATCCCCTTTAACATTTTCTGTGAGCTGGGTCCCATTTTTGAGAATGTTTCTGTGTTAGGTTAGAGGCTGAGTGTGACTTGGCAAGAACACGGCCACACAGCAGGAATGTGTAGGTTTGTGTAATGAATGGTCAGGATGTCATCTTCCAAGCTGCAGAAGGGCCACATGTTGGTTGGCAGAGCTGGAATCTGGGAGGTTGAGGACGAGCATTCTTTAAACTTCCCTCTCTGTTCATCTAGTTGAAGTTTACACTCTGTTTTTGGCCTTGCACTGTGAGAGGTGTGCCTGGAATTACCTCATCTCCGTATGTTGTCACATACCACTGTCTTAGTTATTATCGAGTTTGTTTTGTTGTTTGTATTTAAGTCGTCATCAACTTAATTATGAACTAGTTGTCTTACATTCTTTTGTAAAATGAGATGGGGCCTAAATAGAATTGGTAAATGAGTATTCCCTTATAAATGGGATCTTATAGTGGGAGAGTACCTTGGTCTCCCCATTGTCACCAGTTAGGAACTGGAACAGTGAACTGAAACCGTCAGTAATTTTGTGTTTGTCTCCATTTTCTTTCAGAACAGCACATTAGTTTCAGACGAAGGATGGAAATTCTGAAAACTGAATGTCAAGAAAAGGAGTCAAGAACAATTCACAGTATGAAAAGAAAAATGGAAAAAAAAAACACTATTTAAAAAGGAAAAAGTCAAGATTGTAGTTTACTTTTGCCTGTTGTTTTTCAGTTTCCCCAACACAGAGCAGATACCTGGTGAGCTCTGATAGTCTCTTTTCTGTGGCACTGTGCGAGATGCTGTGAATATTCCTAACTACCCAGATGTTGCATCTGAAAAGTTGAAATGTATAATTGTTTTGAAATAAAGCGGATGATAATAGGAACAAAGGCCCGATTGAGAGCTTATTCTAGTACTTTGGGTGGTGGGGTCCTTGGGTATATAACATGACAACTGATTTGGAAATGCTATTGATGCCAACATATTTCTCCAGGCCTTTATACATTGGTCCTTCTTGCCCCTTTCCTAACAGAACTGAGAACTGCCTGGAAAGGCCAGCTTCCTTTCTTCTTCTCCAGCAGCGAGCACCAGCTGTCTGCAGAGGAGCCCTGTTGGTATCTGAAGGCCCCACTTGTAGCAGCGAGGACCTCTGCTCAAGGCTCTTGTCTTGGGGCCTGGCGCGGGAGCTCACATCTGTAATCCCAGCACTTAGACAGGCTGAGGTGGGCGGATCACATGAGGTCAGGAGTTTGAGACCAACCTGGCCAACCTGGTGAAACCCCGTCTCTACCAAAAATACAGAAATTAGCCGGGCATGGTGGTGTGCGCCTGTAATCCCAGCTACTTGGGAGGCTGAGGCAGGAGAATCGTTTGAACCTGGGGGGCAGAGGTTGCAGTGAGCTGAGATTACGCTATTGAACTCCAGCCTGGGTGACAGAGCCAGACTCTGTCTCAAAAAAAAAGAAAAACAGACTGATGCATGGGGATTTCGATGCAACGTGAATTTTCAAGGGACGCAAATTCAGACCAGAGCACTGACCACTTGAGTTACTTTAGGCTAGAAGGCCACAACCATCTCAAGAATGCCCCCTTTGAAGTTGTGCCCTAGGGCGACCATTACATGAGGTGCTATAATAGCACGCAGAGAAGTAATACCGTGTAGCATGGTTGACTGCGTAGACTTTGGTGCCAGACACACCTAGTGTTGCCACTTACTAGGGTGTGGGACCTTGGGCAAGTAGTTTAACTTCCGTAAAGCTCCTTTTGTGCTTCTGTAAAAGTGAAGGGATAACTACCTACCTCATAGGAGTAAAGGAGTTGAATGCCGACGCATCTTAGTGCTTGGCGTCTTTCCTGATTGACCTACAGTTACGTGCCTTGGCCCATTGCCTCTAGTTCTAGAATGGCAAAAACTGCAATTACTTTTGCACCAACCTAATATTAATGGAAACATGATACATTTAGTTAACTTTTGAAATATGGTAATCCTCATAGTATTTATTGAATTGGGAGGCTGGAAGTTGTTTTATTTTAATCAGATTGCTTTCCAACCTAGTTGGATCTTATTACAGTGAAGAAATTGGCATTTTGATTGGGGAAAGGGGAAGGAAGATTCTAGAACTCTGCTGGTTCTGAATGGGATCCTACAGGTGAGAGGATGATGTGAGCAGTTGTAGGGATGCCTCTAAGGTGGGAAGGAGGCTTCTCCTTCCCAGAGGTTGCAAACTTGTGATCTGTAGTGTTTTTTTACAAATTTGAGTCAGTCACCAACATTTGAAGACAGATTTTATATAAAAATCTTGGTTTTGGATTCTGGATTCTCTTGAAAGAGAAAATTAGAGCTGTTGATGGCAGGCCTGATTCCTGGACGGCAGCAGCCAGCCGGCACTGAATAGCACTTCCTCCCTTTGGATGGGACCTGCAAGCTCCAGTCCGTCAGCCCCGCCCCCACAGGTGTCCATGAGCGGGACGCTGGTGCTGGTCCACCTGCCAACTGTGCTCCTCTGATACCCGCCCGGCTCTCACAGCCATAGGCCTTTGGCACCCTCCGCTTTTAGTTTCTTATCCCACTCTGAGGGGAAGGGGTGATGGTGGCTCCCTGTTGCTCTCGGGTGGCTCCTAGTGTTTCTACTTAGGTGTGCTGGGACTTCAGCTGCTCAGACTGGTGAGGAAAGAGCGCCAGCAGCGTGTGGGATGAGAGCAGGGGCGCTTCCCACCTATCATCAAACCTGTGCAGGCCTGGGAGACAGACTGGGTGTGGGGCTGGTGGACAGTGGTGTGAAGAAGGGGTAGTAGGGCCTGAGGGTGGAAGTATAAAGGGTGCTGGGTGTCCTGGTTGCTAGGAACAAAGGACAGCCAGTGGCTGGAGGGAAAGAAGTCAGGAAACAGCTTTTTGGAGAAGGGGCTGGCACAGCTAAGTAAAGGGTTCTTGGGCTGATTCCGGGCTGGCCTGCAGACTCAGACGGGAGCTGGAGAATACAGCCCAGCAAACATTGCCATGTGCCAGGCTGTGTTCTGTGTCCAGAGCTACCACAGCGAGCAAGACAGATCCAGTCCCTGCCCTTGGTCCAGGTACAAGCCACGGGCAGGCTGGCTGAAGGAGAAAGAGAGCAGTGATCGCAAATGTGAAGGGCCTCGGAGGAAGCAGTTCTTTCCCAGATGGCTTGGGAGGGCTCAGCTGAGACGAAGAATGAGAAGGCGCCTATGCCAAGCTGGGAAAGAGCACTCTGGGCAACGAATCAGCCAGCACGGAGGCTCCGGGGCAAGAGCATGACACATTTCAGCTGGAAGCAGGCCAAGCAGCCGAGGTGTCGCTGGTAGGAACAGCATCCTTGCTGGGATAAACACCAGAACAAACTTGGCTTTTAGGGGCTGTGATGAAGAGGATTGATTTTTCTCTTAGGAGGTTTTTTAAAGAAAAAGAGAGAGAGAGAGATGGGGTCTTGCTACGTTGCCCAGGCTAACCTTGAACGAAAGGGATCCTCCCACCTCAGTCTCCTGAGTAGCTGGGACTACAAGCATCCACCACCACTCCTGGCCAGCCTGGGTTTTATATTGGGGTATAGCAGAGACGGATGCTGTCTGTCTGACCTTACCCACTGGGCAAAGCCCTTTTTTGTTTTTTGGAGACAGGGTCTTGCTCTGTCGCTTAGGCTGGAGTGCAGTGATGCAATCACGACTCACTACAGCCTCAACCTCCCAGGCTCAGGTGATCCCCCACCCCACAGCCTCTGGAGTAGCTGGGACTACAGGCGTGTGCCACCACACTGAGCTAATTTTTGTATTTTTAGTAAAGACAGGGTTTTACAGTGTTGCCCAGGCTGGTCTTGAACCCCTGGGATCAAGCAATCTGCCCGACCTCCCAAGCTGCTAGGATTATAGGCAGGAGCCACCCATGCCTGGCCTCAAAGCCTCTTAAAGTGACTCAGCTCTCAGTGCTGGAGCAGTGCTGTAGGGGAAGAACCTGGTTGCTATAACCAAGATGGTCTAGGAGTCCAGAGCCGACAGCAGGCCTGTCTCTGATAATTCATGAAATCCACTGGATTTATCACTCCAATTATTCACTGCAGTAGCGCCTGGGCCTGCCCTTCTCTGAGGAATACAAGACGCATTAGCTTTAGAGTCAAACAGAGCTGCTTTGAGTTCCCTAATTAGCTGTATGTCCTTATGTACCTTCCTTTACCTCTTCGGGCTGTGGTTTCCCATCATTAAAAATGGGGCTTTATAGGGATTAGAGGAGGCTATACCCACAATACGTACCACAGTGCCTGACACTTAGCATTGAGTCAGTGTTTGCTCTCAGTAGCCTAGATACTGTCGTCATTGTTATTTCCTGGGAGGTGGTAGCAGGAGCCCAGTCAATAGTTTGTGCCAGGCCAGGCGTGGTGGCTTACACCTGTCATCCCAACTCTTTAGGAGGCTGAGGCAGGCAGATCACCTGAGATCGGGAGTTTGAGACCAGCCTGACCAACATGGAGAAACCCTGTTTCTCCTAAGAATACAAAATTAGGCGGGTGTGGTGGCAGGGGCCCATAGTCCCAGCTACTCGGGAGGCTGAGGCAGAATGGTTTGAACCCGGGAGATGGAGGTTGCAGTGAGCTGAGATCGCACCATTACACTTCGGCCTGGGCAACAAGAGCAAAACTCCATCTCAAAAAAAACAGTTTGTACCAGGTCTACAGTCACCTGTTTAAGTCACTCGACTCCCCAGCTCCCTTGTTTCCTCCCCAGCATTTCCTGAGAGGCCTGGGGTCTTAAAGCAGCCTTTTTGAGAGTGCTGCCGCTGCCTTCCCTCCCTCCCCATTGATCCCCAGTCCTGCCGACCTGGAGCGACTCCTCTGATCTCTAGTTGAATCCAGCAGTGCCGTGCTCTCCCTTCCTCAGGGCTGTTTTAGAGCAAATGAAGTAATGGATGGGAAGCCTCTTTGTGAACTTTAAGTTAATGCAAACATAAGAGATTATCATTAAAAGCAACAAGTCCCCCATTGATGAGAGCATTTCTTTGGGGAGAAAAATAGCACCCATCTTAGGTAGGACCCTCCCGGGAGTGGGAAGCCCCCGGCACCTCTGTGGGGCGAGTGCAGTGTTTCGGGCCCCATGAGCGCCGTGGTTAATGGTACGGAGAATGGCAGTTGTTGCTGTGGTGGTTTTCCCCCTATAATTGCATTCACCTCAAAACCCACAAGTAGCAGCAGGTCTCAGTGGTCATTATTTTATCTGAAAAACTAATTGGAAGTTGAGAGAGCCCTCGGCTTTTGCTTTTGTTGGGACAGGCCAAGGAAAGAGATGAGCAGGTGGGTCCGGGAGGAAGGAGGGGTCTGGGGCAGGCCCGGTGTGCCTCCCATTCACAGCCTCCTCCTTTGTGCCCGCCTCTCTTGGTTGAAGTGGGCTGCCAGCTCTCAAAGGGCAGCCTTTTCCTCCAAGGGGGCTTTTGTCTCCCATTGTTCTGATCAACCCCACAGAGGAGCTGCAACAGTGGCCCGCTGCAGAGGGTTTCCCAGGCTTCACACATTTTTTTTCTCCTCTCCCAGGGAGAGCAGGTGGTCTATACCCTGGGAGGAACTGAGTTGGTTGTATAATCGGGTGCTGGGAGACTCCAGACCTGGCTGCCAGGCCCTTGGAGGGGAAGGGTCATCCCTTCCCCAGTGACACTGTCTTAGGCTGCAAAACAGGGTGGGGGTGGGGATGAAATTGCTCACCCCATCTATGTTAAGATGCTGTGATTCTTTTTGCGTGCTTTTTTTTTTTTTTTTTTTTGAGACAGAGTCTTGCTCTGTCACTCAGTCTGGAGTACAGTGGCACGATCTCGGCTCACTGCAGCCTCTGCCTCCTGGGTTCAGGTGAGTCTCCTGCCACAGCCTCCCTAGTAGCCGGGACTACAGGCACATGCCACCATGCCCGGCTAATTTTTGTACTTTTAGTAGAGGTGGTGTTTCACCATGTTACCCAGGCTGGTCTCGAACTCCGGACCTCAAATGATCCACCTGCCTCAGCCTCCCAAAGTGCTGGGATTACAGGCTTGAGCCACCATGCCCAGCCCCACTTTGTGCACTTTTTAAATCAAAACAGACATTCCATCATCCAGAGTTTTCACAGTTGTCAGGTTTTTTTTAGATTTAATTTACTTACAGCAAAATGCACAGATCCTAAGTGAACAACTCAATGAATTTTTATATGTAACGACACCACCCAAATCAAAATTTAATATAGAACATTTCAGTCGCCCCACAAAGTTCACAGATGCTGTCAGAGGCATGCAGAGGACAGGTGGTGTATGGGGATATTTGGCCCAGGTAAAATGGCTCATGAATAGCAAAAGGTGGATGATCACTGATGCAGGGGCCTCCGGTCAGTGGCTCCAGTTCTCTGCTTCCCTTTACAGCAAAATTTCTCAAAAAAAATTATCTCTACCAGCACTGTCCAATAAAAATACAAAGCAAGCTACACAATACACATACCTAATACACATACAAAAGCTACACTTTTTAGAAACCACGATTAAAAAGTTGAGAAGAAACAGATGAAATCAATTTCAATATCTTTTATTTAACCCATTATATCTAAAATGTCATTTTAATATGTGATCAGTATAAAATATTGAGGTATTTTGTATTTTTTCATATTAAATCTGAGTGATTCCTTACTTAGACTTTTAATCTGTGAGATGCTTTGTTTTATTTGTTTTTTTTAGAGACAAAGTCTTACTCTGTTGCCCAGGCTGAAGTGCAGTGGCGCAATCATAGCTCACTGCAGCCTCAAACGACTGGGCTCAAGCAATTCTCCCACCTCAGCCTCCCGAGTAGCTGGGACTGCAGGCATGTGTCACCATGCCTGGTTAATTTTAAAAAATTTTTATTTGTAGAGGCAGAGTCTGGCTATGTTGCCCAGGCTAGTCTTCAACTCCTGTCCTCAAGTGATCCTCCATCATTGGCCTCCAAAAATGCTGGGATTGCAGGCTTTAGCCACCATGCCCCAGCCTAAATCCAGTGTTTATTTCACAGGTAAAGTACGTCTTGGTTTGTAGCAGCTACATTTCAAGTGTCCATTAGCCACATACGTCTAGTGGCTACCCTGTTGCACAGTCACATCTACACTCACCAGCTCTGATTCCTCTTCTCCCATTTCTCCCTCTCAAATCAGACTTCGGCCTGCGCCACACCACCCAACTTCTTGCCAAGGTCATCAGTGACTTCCACGGTCACTTCCGTGGTCGGTTCTCAACTGACTTGTCCCATCAGCAGCATTTAGCAGAATGGATCACCCCTTTCTTCTAGAAACGTTCTTCATTTGGCTTCTGGGATTATTCAGTGAAGTGGTTTTCCTATTACCTCACTGCCTGCTACTTCTCAGCCTCCTTTGCTGGTTCCTCATCTTTCCTCCAAACTTTAAAAAAAAATTTTTTTTGAGACAGTCTCACTCTTTAACCCAGGCTGGAGTGCAGTGGTGTGATCTCAGCTCACTGCAACCTCCGTCTCCCGGGTTCAGGGGGGTCGATACTCCTGCTTCAGCCTCCCGAGTACCTGAGATTACAGGCACGCACCACCATGCCCAGCTAATTTTTGTATTTTTAGTAGAGATAGGGTTTTGCCATGTTGGCCAGGCGGTCTTGAACTCCTGGCCTCAACTGATCCTCCTGCCTTAGCCTCCCAAAGTGCTGGGATATAGGCGTGAGCCACCGCGCCTGGCCCTCTTCTAAACTTTAAATGTAGGCGTTTCCAGGGGATCAGTCCCTGGACTTTACTCTTCCTGTAGTCTTCCTTGGTAATCTAACTAGTCTTTTGATTTTAAAGACTTTCTAAATGGTGACAACTACCAAACCAAACCAGCTGTCCAGACCTCTCCCCTGAACTCAGGGGACTCTCTCCTGAACTAGGACCTGTGCAGCCATGTGCCTACTCAGCCTCCTCGCTTGGACCTTTCATAGGCACCTCACACTCAACATTCAAACCTAAACTCTTAATATTCCCCCAACTCCAAAGCTGCTAAGTGGCAACTCCATCCTTCAGTCCTCAGGCCAAAGGCTTGGGAGTCATTCTTGACTTCTCTCCAATCCCTACAACTTGTCTATCAGCGAATGGCTTCTGCCCTAAGAATGTATCTAGAGTTTGACCATTTCTTGGTAATTTTAAACATAGGTCAGAGCCTCTCATTATTCTTCTTAAACTCCACCATGGCTTTCATCTCACCAAGCATGGGATCCAAATCCTAACTGTGGGCCGGGTGCCGTGGCTCACACCTGTAATCCCAGCTACTCAGGAGGCTGAGGCAGGAAAATCCCTTGAACCTTGGAGGTGGCGGTTGCAGTGAGCCGAGATCACATCACTGCACTCCAGCCTGGGCAACAGAGTGAGACTCCATCTCAGAAAACAACAACAACAAACTCAATTTGTTACAATTTTTTTTAACACCGCCAAATGTCCCCATGAGCTGGCCTCGTGCTCCTCCAGGACTCTTCTTTCCACTCACATCTGTGCTCCTGCCCAGGTAGCCACACTGACCCCGTCGCTAGTCCTCCCTCCACATTCCTGCCTCCAGGCCTTTGTTGGGTTTTCACTCCGCCTGGAAGGTTCTTTACCCTGATATTTACAAAGCCAATTCCCTCTCTTCTTCAGGTATTTACTCAAATGTCACATCATCAGTGAGGCCTTCACATGTACACACTGTAGATCAAATTATAGCCCCCAGCGCTCCCCAGCCCTTTAAAGCTTTATCCTTTGCACTTGCCAACATCTGACATATTCTATATTGACTTGGGTTTATTATTCTCTCCCCCACTACACACACATTGACGTGTCCCGTCAGCAGCATTTAGCAGAATGGATCATCCCTTTCTTTTAGAAACGCTCTTCATTTGGCTTCTGGGATTCTTCTGTGAAGTGGCTTTCCCGTTACCTCACTGCCCGCTACTTCTCAGCCTCCTTTGCTGGTTCCTCATCTTTCCTCTAAATTTTTTTTTTGTTTTTTTTTGAGACAGTCTCACTCTTTCATCCAGGCTGGAGTGCAGTGGTGCAATCTCGGCTCACTGCAACCTCCGCCTCCCAGGTTCAAGCGATCTCAGGGACTTTGTTCATGACTATCTCTCCAGTGCCCAGAACAGTACCTGGCACAGAGTCAGTATTCTATAAATGTTTGTTGAATGAATAAATGGTATTGCTTATAGATGAGCAAGTCACCCGTAGGCAAAGGATGACTTTGACCCAAGGTGGTTGAATATGGTGAAGAGCTGGTTCTGGGTTGGACTTGCCTGCATTTGAATCTCAGCTCTCATTTGCCATGTGTGACTGTGGGCAGTTGGGTTACACTTTCTGTGCCTCAGTTCCTTGTCTGTGAAAGGAGGAGGATGCCAATACCCGCCATCAGCCCGTGTGAGGAGCATAGGAGATTCTATGCATGAAGCTGCCTGGTTTGCACTCTGTGTGCTTGGTAAATGTTAGCTTTTAAAAAAAATTATATACCACTTTGGGAAATGTAACTATGTAAAACCCATAAAAAATTAGGCTGAAGAGAAAAGAACATTTAAATGCACACCAGTATGGGGGAATTTTATTGTATTTACAAAGGAAAAAGTGGGTCAGAAATGAAAGAGGATTAACTGGATCCAGTTTCGTTTTGGCTACAGGTAGCCCGGGTCACAGGAAGAGTCTTCATTCCTGGTTCCTGCTGCAGAAGAGAGATCAAGCTGAATCCAGGGGATTGAAGTGAGGGTGGCTAGAGTGGGACGCATGGAACCGGGGCGATGGGTGCTCCTATGGCAGGAGCTGGGTTTTTGGATTTCAAAAGAGGCAGTGTGGGGCGGAGGGAAGGATGCTCACACGTGCCAGCAAGGTGAGTCCCAGGCTTAGCCCCTGCTCTCTGCTCTGCCAGCCAGCTCCCACCAAGACTCTGGGCCAGTCACTTCCCTTTGAAGAAGCTGCCTCTTATCCCCAGGCAGGCTCAGCGTTCTCCCAGCCTCACAGTCACCACACCCCAGTGTCTGTTCCCACTCATAACAGTTAAATAATTGACTGTACAAGAACTTGTCTAGTTCCTTGCTGCCTCGGTGCATTATGAATTCCATGAGAGCAGGGGCCACTGCCATCCTGTACCCTGCTGTGCCCCCAGTCCAGAGCGTGGCATGTCATAGTCACCGGATAGTCTTTATGGGGGTGGGAAGATGGCTGAACCCGAACCTCAGTTTCCTTACAGGGCTGCTACATGGACACAATGTATGATGGGTGCAAAAGTATGCTATCTGTCACATGGCTCTACCCTGCACTCTAAAGCAGGAACTCCTTCCTGCCTGCCAGTGATATCCTGGTATTTGCAGCAGTCAAGCTGGCGGGGGAACAATGGCTGTAGCAGCCTTCGGGCCCCTTCCTGCGAGCTCAGCAGGCTCTGTGACTTCAATCTCTGTGAAGCCTCTGGCTTTTCACTTGCAGGAACAAAGCCTGCATTCTTAGGATTAGCCTTCCATGGAGCCATTTTCACCCTATTGAGGCCTGAAGAGAGCCATAGCAGGTGAACAATGACCTAATCCCAGCCTGTGAGGTACAGAGGAGGCATTCTTAGAGACATTATATTAGAACTCTAGCCTTGCGGACCCTAGAGACAGTCAGAGCTAACTCCTCCTTTCATAGGGATGAAACTAAGAAGCGTGTTACTGTGCAGCTAGCTGCGGAACCAGACCTGGGGCCCAGCCCAGGCGTTTCTCACCTCCCAGCCTGGTTGTCACCCTCCTGTCATCTGCCGTAGGCCTGCTGCTGCTTGTAGGTGGTGAAATCTCTGGGCTGGTGGTGTCCGATCAGGTTGGGAAGAAATTGAGAGAGGCCATGGAGAGCTCTGCTGGGAACTGGATTTGCTAAATAGGTTGGACCAGAAGTGCCCAGTAGAGCCACACCGGGACCTGCTTGGGCTCGCAGTTAAATCAGGTTCTAGGCCGGGTGCAGTGGCTCACACCTATAATCCCAGCACTTTGGGAGGCCAAGGCAGGTAGATCACCTGAAGTCAGGAGTTCGAGACCAGCCTGGCCAATATTGTGAAACCCTATCTCTACTAAAAATACAAAAATTAGCCGGGCATGGTGATGGGCGCCTGTAATCCCAGCTACTTGGGAGGCTGAGGCTGGAGAATCACTTGAACCCAGGAGGCGGAGGTTGCAGTGAGCTGAGATCACACCACGGCACTCCAGCCTAGGTGACGAGTGAAAAAAAAAATCAGGCTCTAAAGCCCAGCAGAATTTCTCCAAACAGCCATGACATTTTTGGGAAACTTTGTTCATGAAGTGGGGCCTTGTGCAAAGAAGTTCCAGGGAGGCAAAACAGGTCTTGGGCCTCCCAGTCCCTGACTTGGGGCCAGCTGCTGCCCCCTCTTTGCCTCACTTTTCTTTCTCTGTAAAACGAGGAAACTCATTTCAGATCTCTCCTGACTCCCAGGGGAAACGTGAGGGCCAGTGAGCTGGGAACGACAGTCATCACTCTCTCTCCTCTGCTGATCTGCTGCCTTTGGCTTTATAGTTTTTTCGAACTTGGCAAGGGATCCAGAGCACACCTGTCAGGTCACCTGCACCCGAATCCTTGGGGACATCTGTCAAATTCAGGTTTCTGGGACATATCCCAGAACCATTCAGTGAGTAACATTTTCGGGCATGGACACTGAGCCTGGCCTCTGGCTGCACGCTGGGATACAGTCATGGATAAGATGTGGTCTCCATCAGACGTTTTCCATCCTTAATGTCTAAAGAACTCTCCTCGTCCTTATTTATTTATTGAGATAGGGTCTCACTATATTGGCCAAGTTGGTCTCAAACTCCCGGCCTCAAGTGATCCTCACCCCTCAGCCTCCCAAAGTGCTGGGATTACAGGTGTGAGCCACAGTACCTGGGCACTCTCCTAGTTCTTAATGCCTGTCAGGAGGGTCCTTGTTCTTGATTTGTTTGGCAGAGGCCCATACCTTTAGAGAGGAGTGGATTCTTTCCTTTTCCTGGCAAACCACGGGGTAGGAAGCCCTGAAGTCCCTAGATGCACACATGCACTCACGCCCATACCTGTGCTGCTGCCGCAGGGCCACCAGGATGCTCTCCAATGCCATTTGCTTTTGTTCTGCCCACACGCTGTCTACCTGACGGCCAAGCCGTACCCTTGCTCCTCGCTCCTGGTTTCTCTCTCTATGTGGTTAGAAAAAGAGAACTAGTTGCTATTTGGGTAGGACGTGGAGAGGCAGGGGTGTCTCCCTCTACCTGTTTCAATATCTGGTGTGGACTTTTCCACCCAGCTGAATTAGATTCTGCCACACTTAGGGAGGTAGTCTATGGAGCAGTGAAGAGTACAGTAGTACAAGGGTACACAGTTGCAAAATGTCTCCCCGCAGATTATTAATTATAAAGGGGAAAATAACTTTATAGAGGAGAAACCTGGCAGACACCATGTTAGCCAACTGATCAAAGTTACCATCTACCAATAATCCACCAGTAACGGCACAAATTGACATCCTGTGCCTCCTGATACCAGGCACTGAGAAGGACACAACACTAATTCTATGAATGCATCACCTGAATCCTCCAATCATCATTAGAGGAATGCATCCTCTAATCATGGGGATGTGTCTGGCACATTCGACATCAGAGACATTCTATAAATTATTAGCCTTTACTAATCAAAAATGTCAATGTCATGAAAGACTGAGGAACGATTCCAGATTAAAAGAAACTAAGGAGACATGACAACTAAATGGTATCTATGACCCTGAATTGGGTCCTAGATCAGAAAAAGAAATAATTGTTATAAAGGACACTTTGGGACAACTGCACAATGTGAATATGGATTATATTGATAATTATACTATGATTATGTGAGGGGATGTCCTTTAGTTAGGTATTAGGAGAACTGCAAACTGCAATTTACTCTCAAATGGTTCAGCAAAAATGATAACAATACTAAATGTGATTATGTGTTTCTGTGTGTAAATATCTATATCTTTTTTTTTTTTTTGAGATGGAGTTTCACTCTTGTTGCCCAGGCTGGAGTGCAATGGCTCGATCTTGGCTCACTGCAATCTCTGCCTCCCAGGTTCAAGCAATTCTCCTGTCTCAGTCTCCTAAGTAGCTGGGATTACAGGCACCTGCCACCACGCCCAGCTAGTTTTTGGTAAATTTAGTAGAGATAGAATTTCACCTGTTGGCCAGGATGGTCTAGATCTCTTGACCTCGTGATCCACCCGCCTTGGCCTCCCAGAGTGCTGGGATTAGAGGCGTGAGCCACTGCACCCAGCCAGTATATATCTAGCTATGGATATAGAGTAAGCAAATGTGATAAAATGTTAGGAATTGGAAGGGTATATGGAAGTTTACTGTGCTTTTGTTGCAACTTTTTGTAAGTTTGAGATTTTTTTTCCAAGTAAAAACTAAAAAGCATACGGGCTATAATAGAGTCAGGCGGTTTGGCTCCAAACTCTGCCACTCTTTGTGTGTCCTTTAGAAGCGATTAACCTTGTACAATGGGGGTAAGCATCCCTACTATGGAGGGTTGTTATGATGATTAAAGAAGAAACTAAGGCTGGGCAAGGTGGCTTACACCTGTAATCCCAACACTTTGGGAGGCCAAGGTGGGAGGATCGCTTGAGGCCAGGAATTCGAGACCAGCCTGGGCAACATAGTGAGACCCCATCTCTACAAAAAATAAAATAGTTGTAGTGATGCACACTGGTAGTCACAGCTACTTGGGAGGCGAAGATGAGAGGATCACTTGAGTCCGAGCATTTGAGATTACAATGAGGCATGATCACGCCACCACATGCCAGCCTGGGCAACAGAATGAGACCCTGACTCTTAAAAAAAAAGAAAGCAAGAAACTAAGAATAATAGTAGCTGACACTACCAAGGGTATCCTGTGTTCCCAGCACTGTGCCAAGTGTCTGTAAATGTCCCAGGGCAGAGCCTTTGTTTTTGGCAGGGAGTCATCATTAAATGGTAACTATCACCAGTGTGGTTACTGTTGGCGCCTAGTAATGGCTTTGCCTCATGGAAGAAGCATGTGATAGGTGTGGAGGTAAGCTGAGGTTTAACACTGGAATCCTTTTGCTATGGAAAGTCCAGGAATGACACTTGCTGTGCCAAGGAAGAGATCTGACTTGGTCCTTGGCCTCCTGCAGGGACCAACCTCCTGCAGACCCTGCTGCAGGGTGTGGGAAGAAATCACTAGAACTTCTGCTTACCCCTGCTGCCTGCTCATGATGTCCTGGAGCAGCTTGCGGGCGGACATCTGGCCCAGCACCTTCCGGTAGCTGTTGGTGAAGATGGCATCTGTGTACCGCCGCATCCTGTGCAGAAGGAGTCGGGTCAGAGGGTGGGGTGGGGGCCAGGTGAGAGGACAGTCACGGCTGCACTCTCCACATCACTACAAGATCCTTCTGTTGCCATCTGTCCCACTCACCCCAAGAGAGACTCAAGCCCCTCTGAGCGACCTCTGTGAAGCTGTGTCTGCCTCCTCTGCAAGGACAGGCAGTGGGTGGAGACACAGCCGGGCCCAGCTGATAGGAGCCTGCATTCACTAACACCTGCCCATGGCAGGGATGGCTTGGGAGTGGTGGGAACTTTCCCCAGGGGTTGCTTACCTGAGGGCCAAAGGGGGAGGCGGGAAGCAGTGGGAGCTGCTGCTGAGGGTGAGGATCACGAAGACGAACACCCAGAGTAGCATCCTTCACCCGGGGGTGGCACCTGTAGAGTGACAGGAGTGGAAGGTCAGGTGCAGCCACAGCCACTGGGATGCCATTTACTGGCCCAGCCCTGGGCTTGGCTCCATGGCAAGACTTGGTCCTTGTCCTTTGGAAGCTGTGGGATGGGAAAAAGAACCCAGACTATGGATGTCAGACAGACCTGGGTTCACGTTCTTCCTCTGCCAGTCACCAGCTCTGACCTCATTTTCTCCATCTGTAGAATGGGCCTGATGCAGCTACCCTGCCAACCACCTAGCGTTGAACTGAAAACCAGTGATAGGAGTGAAATTCCCCCTTGCTGTAAGGCACTGGAAGTGGGATTTGGGGCCAGGCATGGTGGTTCATGCCTGTAATCTCAGCACTTTGGGAGGCTGAGGTGGGCGGATCACTTGAGACCAGGAGCTTGAGACCAACCTGGCCAACATGGTGAAACTCCATCTCTACTAAAAATACAAAAATTAGGAGTGGTCGTGCACGCCTGTAATCCCAGCTACTCGGGAGGCTGAGGCACGAGAATCCCTTGAACCTGGGTGGTGGAGGTTGCAGTGAGCCAAGATCATGCCATGCACTCCAGCCTGGGGGACAAAGTGAGACTCTGTCTCTAATAATTAATAATAATAATAAAGTGGGATCCCTTAGCAAGGCGTAGGGGAGGTCAAAGAACCTTCTCTTGGTGCCCCTCTCTCAGCTCCATCCAGTGTGGTACTGACAGCAGGCAGCCAGGGTAACTGCTCAGCTCTGAATCAGACAAACTGGAAGTTCAAATCCTGGCTCTGCTCTCATTAGCTGTGTGTCCCAGGACAAGTGGTTTCACCTCTCTGAGCCTCATTTTCCCTGGCCATAAAACCGAGTTAGTAAATAGACCTCTTGCTTTCACTCCTGTAAGGATCTGGTAAGGTGAGGTGCCTGAATGAATAAGGAATTCTCTAGAAACCTTTGCTGTGGCTACCTGAGACTGACCCTCCCAGGGTGCAGGTTCTTCTTGTTTTAATTTTGTATGAAGTTGGACAGAGGGGAGAAGGGCTCTAAGTCTTGCTCCAAACACTTAGATTTCACTGAAGCGTTTTAGTCCTGGAAGAGACGAGAGAGCCCGGGGAGGCAGCGTGGCACAGTCATTTCATAGGTCCTGTAATTACCCTTAAGTGGGGCCTGCTGACACCGAGCTCTGCAATTAGGTGAAGGGCAGCTATCAGGGGACAGAGCCTGCCTCCACCAAGGAAAGTGCCACTGCTGTCAGCCCAGACCTGCCCAGGAATGGAAACATGGCCTAGTGGGGACTTGGCCACCTAGGAATTGAGTCCTCCCGTCTCCCATGGGTGCTTCCGTCTCTCAGCAGGATGTGTACTCTGTGGGGGTGGAGATCCATCTGGAGGCCCAGCCAGCCCTGGAGATGGCCAGCACCCCCACCTTTCCCACCATCTCCTCACACGGCTTCCTTCCCTCCCGCTCCTGGGTCCTACTGAGGAGTTCTGGCAGGCAGGGCCAGTGCTGGCAGAACCCTCCTTGCTCTCCTGGGCTTACTGGCCCTCTCAGGGCATCACCCTCCTTTCTGAAGGCACTGAAGTCTCCTCTAACCCAGGGATGCCTTGGGCCGCCAGGCAGCACTCATGGGGCTGCTCACTGCAGCCTGAGACCCTCCACCTGCAGAGCTGGAGGGAGCAGCAGCCCAGGCCTCAGTGGCCAGCCCCCTCTCCCTGACATGAGCATCCCCCAACACGCACACTGGCCATCCTCCAGTTCCTGCTTCTGCCAATGAATGACAGGGAGCTCACTAACCCCAGGCCCGGGGGCTTATTTCCGGTGTTATTTATTTATTTTGAGACAGGGTCCCACTCTGTTGCCCAGACTGAGGTACAGTGGCCCAGTCATAGCTCACTGCAGCCTCAAACTCCTGGGCTCAAGCAATCCTCCTGCCTTAGCCTCCTGAGTAGCTGGGACGACAAACATGTGCCATCATGCCCGGCTACTTTTGAAAATTTTTGTAAAGATAAGGTCTCACTATATTGCCGAGGCTGGTTTCAAACACCTGGGCTTAAGTGATCTTCCTGCCTCGGCCTCCCAAAATGTTGGGATTACAGACGTGAGGCGCCATGCCTGGCCCAGGTAGTTCTTATTTTAGGAAGTTTATCTCATGTCAAGCCCAAATCTCCTTCTTCGGCAAATATCTGTTAAGCCTCTACTGTTCTGGTAGGGACTGGGGCTAGAGAAAAGATGAGAATGTGGGATCTGGCCCGAGGGCTGCTGTGTAACATCTGCCTGCTGAGCTGGAGCCTCTGCACCTGCAGCCACAGGACCAGCCCTTTAGATACATTTCACATCTGACTTAGGCCTTTACTCTTCAGACCAAGGCATGACAGTCTTCCGTCCTCCTCATTGCACCATACCACGTCTGGTCCCCCGTCTCCCAATCTGGTCCAGGCTGCCTCTCCAGAAGTGGAATTTCATGAGCTGGGAGATCTTTGGATGCAAGCAGGGCACCTTGACAGAAACCACTGCCTGTTCTGTCTCCCAGCTGTAACCTGGCTTTCTTGCCTTCTTTGCTGCTGAGCTTTTAAAGATTCAGGCAGATCTGGGCTCCTAATTGCCGCCCCCCCGCCCCCCCGCTCAGAAGCCCTTGGCTCCCCACTCCCTCCAGAATAAAGCTCAAGCCCTTCCTCTTGGCTTGAGCTCTCCCTCTGCCTCCTGAGCTCCTGCCCCTTCTCCTAACAGCTGGGACAAGTGATTCCCAGCCCCTGTGCCCTTTCGGACTCCACAACCCATCCTTCCACCCTCCCTCTGGAACAGGCATCCCCGTGCTCATCCTACAGCTGAGGAAACAAGCCCAGAGAAGACAAATGCCTTTTCCATGGTCCTCCATCAAATTAGTTTTGGAGTGGGCACTTCAGAATGGGCCTCCCCATTCCCAGGCCAGCAGACTTCCTCCCGCACCATGCCCAGCCTCCCAGGTACAATGCCCTATTCACAGCACTCCCCATTCACAGGCCGCCTCAGCCTCCATCACCTGCACGTGGGAAAGGATCTGAAAAAAGGAAAGCTTCTTGCTCTTTGTTGTTGGGCCTCTGGGGAAGAAAGAATGGGGACAAACAGGAACACCTGCTTGATCAGCTCCCTTCTATGCACACCCAGTGGTTTCAGGGAGTTGAAAATAACCTTATAGGAGGGCAGACTTTGCCGGGGAGGGCAAGTCATAGTAAACATGGTAATACCCTGCTTATTCAAGATGAGGCTTAGTCCCTGCACAGGTTGACCAAGAGGCTCAACATTCCCCACAAATTATATGCCCCTGGCATAGGTCAAGACAGCACAGCAACCTCTGAGCTATGAGAACCTAGTCCATGGGTTTTCAGATCCCATTGGATGAAAATGGGAAACAACAAGAATTATCCAGTGTAGGGTAAGGTAAGAATAGAGGTTATGTCACTAAGGATACAATACCTCCAGCATAGTGAGACCCCATCTCTACCAAAAAAAAAAAAAAAAAAAAATAGCTAGGCATGGTGGTGCATGCCTGTAGTCCCAGCTACTCTGGAGGTTGAGGTGGGAGGATTGCTTTGAGCCCAGGAGGTTAAGGCTGCAGTGATCCATGACAGTGCCACCACACTGCAGCCTAGGTGACAGAGCAAGACCCTATCCCAAAGAAAAAATAAAATAAAAATAAATAAATAAAATACTGTCAACAGATACATTCCACATGACAACTTAAGGAGTCAAAATTCATTGAATTAAGTGTAGCCAAGCCCAACAGCATTGCTGATAACACTGACGGCACTCCAGAGTTTATAATCTATCATTACGATCATCAGTTAGCTTCCTGCAATGGTTACAGATTCTGTGATTAGGTATACTTGAGATTGCCTGGATTCAGAATAAATGGGCACTTGATCTACATCCATTGGCACCTTTTGCCAGCCTTCATGCCAGGAATGCCAGGAGAATTCTGCAGCTTCGCCTGCAGCTAACCACAGAGGTCAGGTCTAAAGCACCCAAATTAGCAAGACCATTTTTGAAAACCCAGGGAAATAACATCTTTAACCTTCCTTGAATATTCCCCTTTGAAATTTGAGCACCCTGGTTTATAAACTGTTTCACTGACAGCATTCCAAGTTAAAAGAAATCTCAGTTTTTAATGAGGAAGCATCTTGAACTGTCATTCAAAAGAGTGACACCCCACCTCCTTCCAGAAGGGCTTTGAGGTGGTCTATGGTGAAAGACACAAATACTTCAGGACCATTTAAAGCAAGGATCAGGAGACAGGCGTGGGGTAGTGGAGGACTCCAAGGACAGACCACTGTGTCTGAAACCCGGAGTAAAGAGTGGAGCTGCAATTGAGCAAGAAAGCAAAATGTTATCAATTTCCCAGCAATTACATTGAATCAGTTCCAAGTGATCAATGAGCAGTATTGATTTGCACAGCCACTTGGCTTGTCTCTGATCCATGGCAAAATCCTATCACTGACAGGAAAATTGAGCCAACTCATGTCTTGCTCCCAAAGCCTGCCCACGCACCCTTGAAGGAGCACTGAGAACTCACCCGCCTGCGACAGACACCTGGAGCCAGTCTGCCATGCACCTAAGTTAGGACAAGCCCCAAATGGCACCATCAAAAGCCTGTTCCAGAGCCCCTATTGAGGGGTGATTTTATCAGAGAGGGGCTCAAATGTACTCACCAGTCCTTGGGCAAAGAGGATGGTGGTGGGCCTCTTGGACTCAGTGTTTCTGAGTTGGTGAGAAGGTTAACTTTTCTTGCCCCCCTAGCCCAGCCCCCCAGGGCCACCCCTTCTCACCTCTTATGTAGCAATTCTCCCTCTGCTCCGAGGCACTGCTCCAGTCTAGGGGCCCTGGGCTGGGTGTTTTCTCCGGCAGCCGCCTGGCGTTTCCATCATTTATCCCTTCATTTTCCTAAACGTTGTCAGCGTCAGAGAATCAATTACCCACAAGTCAACCAAAGGACTGTTTTTAGCATTACCCTGACAAACCCTAATAGGTGAAAGAGGTTTGGCCCCTTGCAAATTAAAACTCCTGGTAAAGTCTCCCTTTATCTTTGACAGGGTAGACAGAGTACAAAGTTGTAACATTATTCCAAGAGGATATAGAAAATATATACTTCCATAATAATGATTGGAGAACTTGGCTGGGAGCGATGGCTCACACCTGCAATCCTAGCACTTTGAGAGGCTGAGGCAGGCAGATCACCTGAGCTCAGAAGTTTGAGACCAGCCTGAGCAATATAATGAGACCCTGTCTGTACAAAAAAATTAAAAAATTAGCTAGGTATGGAGGCACATGGCTGTAGTCCCAGCTACACGAGTGGCTGAGGCAGGAGTGTCACCTGAACCCAGGAGGCAGAGGTTGCAGTGAGTCAAGACTGCACCACTGCACTCTAGCCTGGGTAACAGAGCAAGACTCTATCTCAAAAAATATATTTTTTTAAAAAAAGAAAAAATATGCATTAAAAATAATTGGAGAACTCATAACAGTGAAACACCAAGGGCTTATCTATTCTCCAAGATAAATGTGCCTTTTAAAAAGTTCATATAATTTAGTTTTGGCCCTGTGTAATTTTATTTCACTTTTGGGTAGACATTACAAATAAGCGTTTTTCTCTCCTTAGTGGGGAAAGTTGTTCCCTATCTCCCTGGTTGTCCAATTATCAGAATTCTCCACTATTTGATTTGCACCTGCTGTGGTCACAGGCGGCCCTGGCGCATCCGTCATCATGTGTCAAGGCAGCCATGCTGGCAGTTGCCTCAGAGAAGTACGAAGTGAGAGGAGAGAGATGGAAAACCTTGGGAGAGTTGTTGTGTTTCCAGATTTCTCTAGCTTATAGCTAAGAAATCTGCAAGAATGACATAAATGCATAGGAGGCAGAAGCTCTGGTTTCCCAGGCGGCCGTCGTGGAGGTGTGGGAAGAGCTCCAAGCCTTGAGTCTAGGGACCTGCTGCTTTTCCCAAGCCTGTCAATCACGACCTCTTTGACCCTTAGCAAGTTACTTCTACCCTCCAGGCCTCAGTTTCTACCTGGAAACTTGAGAGTTGACATAGAACAGCAACTTTCAAACTTCTTTTTTTTTTTTTTGATATGGAGTCTCGCTCTGTTGCCCAGGCTGGAGTGCAGTGGCATGATCTTGACTCACCACAACCGCCACCTTCCAGGTTCAAATGATTCTCCCGCCTCAGCCTCCAGAGTAGCTGAGATTACAGGTGTGCATCACTGCACTTGGCTAACTTTTGTATTTTGGTAGAGACAGGGTTTTGCCATGTTGGTCTGGTTGGTCTTGAACTTCTGAACTCAGGCGATCCACCTGCCCCAGCCTCCCAAAGGGCTGGGATGACAGGCGTAAGCCACTGCTCCCAGCGCCCAGCCCAAACTTTTTTTTATTTTTTGAGAAGACGTCTCACACTGTTGCCCAGGCTGGAGTGCAGTGGTGCAATTTCTGTTCACTGCAATGTCCACCTCCTGGATTCCAGCAATTCTCCTGCCTCAGCCTCCCAAGTAGCTGGGATTACAGGTGTGTGCCACCATGCCCAGCTAATTTTTTTGTATTTTTAGTAGAGATGGGGTTTCACCATGTTGGCCAGGATGCTTTGATCTGCTGACCTCGTGATCCGCCCGCCTCAGCACCCCAAAGTGCTGGGATTACAGGTGTGAGCCACTATGCCTGGCCCAAACTGCTTAAAAAAAGTGGCAAAACTGTCTGGGCACGGTGGCTCACGCCTGCAATCCTAGCACTTTGGGAGGCCGAGGTGGTTGGATCACCTGAGGTCAGGAGTTCAAGACCACCTTGGCCATCATGGTGAAACCCCATCTTTAAAAAAAAAAATTAAAAAAAAAAGTGGCAAAACTCTTCTTTGGAAACCTACAGAGACAGGTTTTTTAAAATGGGGCTACTCTGGTTGAAGAATGGGAATTGGAGACCCCTTTGCCTACCCCTGAGTACCTCAATGGGTCACAATTACAAGCCAGTAATTGTAATCCAAGAGTCCCCCTAGCAACACTATTCTGTGTTTCTTCTTAGCCTGCACTGAGCCATGTTCTTGGCACCTAGCAAATATGAGATGTTTCTTATAGAAGCAAAGCTTGAGTGGTATGTCACCTTGCTGGCCAGGACACGATGTGATCAGGTCAGACCAGATCCCCAAGGATTAAGAATGCGCTGATAGTAACTGGGCGTAGTGGCTCTTGCCTATAATCCAAGCACTTTAGGAGGCCGAGGCGGCAGATTGCCTGAGCTCAGGAGTTTGAGATCACTCTGGGCAACATGGTGAAACCCCGTCTCTACTAAAATACAAAAAATTAGCTGGGCATGGTGGCAAGCACCTGTAATCCCAGCTACTTGGAGGCTGAGGCACGAGAACTGCTTAAGCCCCAGAGGCAGAGGTTGCAGTGAGCCGAGATTGTGCCACCGCACTTCAGCTTGGAAGACAGAATGACTGCATCTCAAAATAAAAATAAATAAATAAATAACAGAAAAATTTAAAAAATAATGGGCTGATACCTGTAAGTTAATTTTTTTTTATTTGTTTAACTTTTTGGAGACAGGGTCTCATTCAGGCTGGAGAGTAGTCGTGTGATCTCAACTCACTGCAGCCTTGACCTCCTGGGCTCAAGCAATTCTCCCCCTTCAGCCTCCTGAGTAGCTGGGACTGCAGTTGCACACCACCACACCCAGCTAACTTTTATTTTTAGGAGAGATGAGGTCTCACTATGTTGCCCTGGCCAAAAGTTAAATATTATTTTTTTTTAAAAAGCACAGGTCACAGCGGCAGGCAGCAAATGAAGCAGTTGGAAGCCCCAGGGCTATGGACTCTGGCACAGTCAGGAAGTGTGCGGGTGACTCCTGCAAATGCAAAGTGGGGACCATGCAGAGCTGGGCACCCAGAGTGGACGTTGTGCCAGGGTACAGATGCAGGATACATGGAGTTGGCCAGAGAAGCCATGGGACTCAGAATCCAGGCTTGGTTGAAACTCTGTGCCAGGTGTTGTGCTACAGACTTCATACCTGGTCTCAGTTTTCTTATTTGTAAATGGGAGTGATAGGGTTCCGCTTGTGAGGCTGTTGGGTGAAGATTATTGTGACATTGTGTAAACGGCAGACCTGGCATAGGTAGGCCTCACAATTTCGCTTTTATAATTGCTGTTCTAGTCATTGTGGTAAATGAGGAAACAGGCCTGGAAGATGACATGCTCAGCCACAGCCACAGGGCTGGTCAGTAGCTGAAAGAGCTGTGACTCAAACATGTTTTCTGACCTCCTTGCAGTCCCAGCTACTCGGGAGGCTGAGGCATGAGGATCGCTTGAGCCCAGGAGTTGGAGGTTGCAGTGAGCTATGTTTGTCCCACCATATGCTAGCCTGTGCAACAGAACGACACCCCGTTTCATTGGAAAAAAAAAGTTTTCTGATTTCCAAATTTATTGCCCCACACTAAGGCCCTTCCTGGGTCTGCCAATTTTTCTAATTTTTATTTTCATTTTAAAAAGAACTTTAGGCCAGGCATGGTGGTTCATGCCTGTAATCCCAGCACTTTGGGAGGCTGAGATGGGCGAATCACTTGAGGTCTGGAGTTCCAGACTAGCCTGACCAACATGGTGAAACCCTGTCTCTACTAAAAATACATAATTAGCTGGGCGTGGTGGCACACGCCTGTAATCTCATCTACTTGGGAGGCTGAGGCAGGAGAATTGCTTGAACCCGGGAGGCGGAGTTGTGGTGAGCCAAGATGGCGCCATTGTACTCCAGACTGGGCGACAAGAGTGAAACTCCGTCTCAAAAAAAAAAAAAGAAAAAGAACTTTAACAGTTTTATTGAATCACAGTTCCCGTATCATAGAGCTCACTTGTTTTAGGTCTACGGCTCCATGAGTCTTCATACATGTGTATAGTGGGGCCACCACTGCCACAATCCCGTTTTGGAACACCTCTGTCCCTCCAAAAGTTCCCTCTAGCCCGTTTGCTGTCAGTCCCTACTCCTGCCCCCAGGTCTAGGCAACCCCCAGTCTGCTGTCTTACAGTTTTTCCTTTGCTAGGAAATTCGTATAAATTGAACATTTTATTTTTTGAAATATATTTTAACTTATTTTTTGGAGACAGAGTTTCGCTCTTATTGCCCAGGCTGGAGTGCAATGGTGTGATCTTGGCTCACTGCAACCTCCACCTCCTGGGTTCAAGTGATTCTCCTGCCTCAGCCTCTTAAGTAGCTGGGATTACAGGCATGTACCACCACGCCCGGCTAATTTTGTATTTTTTTTTAGTAGAGATGGGGTTTCTCCATGTTGATCAGGCTGGTCTCAAACTCCCAACCTCAGGTGATCCGCTCGTCTCAGCCTCACAAAATGCTGGGATTGCAGGTGTGAGCCACTGCTATGGCCCTAGAATGTTTTATATGATTAGTAAATCATAGTCAGTCAAATAAAATATGCACATTTTGGTGTCAGGCTTCTTTCACTCAGCATAATGTTTTTGACCTTCATGTTGATCCAGGTATCAATAGTTTGTTCCCTTTCATTCCATTGTATGAATATATGACTGTTTACTCATTCACCTTGATGGACATTTAGGTTGATCCCAGTTTGGGGCTATTACAAATAATGCTGCTATGAACTTTTTTTTCCCCGAGACAGGGTCTTGCTCTCCTGCATAGGCTGGAGTGCAGTGGCACAATCACAGCTCACTGCAGCCCTGACTTCCTGGGCTCAAGCAATCCTCCCCTCAGCCTCCTGAGTAGCTGGGACCATGGGCGTGTGCCACTGTGCCTGGCTAATTAAAAAAAAATTTTTTTTTGGTAGAAATGGGGTCTCTCTATATTGACAAGGATCTTTCTCTATCAAACTCTTGGGTTCAAGTGATACTCCCATCTCGGCTTCCCAAAGTATTGAGATTAAAGGTGTGAGTCACCTTGCCCAGCCTGAAATGAACATTTCAGTAGGAGACCTTGTATGAACATGTTTTTATTAATCTTGAGTGGGTACCTAGAGGGGAATCACTGGGTCATATAATGAGTGCTTAAGCTTTTTTTTTTTTTTTTTTTGAGATGGAGTTTTCGCTCTTGTTGCCCAGGTTGGAGTGCAATGGTGTGATCTTGGCTCACTGCAACCTCTGACTCCCGGGTAAAGCGATTCTCCTGCCACAATCTCCCGAGTAGCTGGGATTACAGGCATGCGCCACCATGCCCAGCTAATTTTGTATTTTTAGTAGAGACAGAGTTTCTCCATGTTGGTCAGGCTGGTCTCAAACTCCCGACCTCAGGTGATCCACCTGCCTTGGCCTCCCAAAGTGCTGGGATTACAGACGTGAGCCACCGGCCCAGCCCCAATGAGTGTTTAGCTTTTTAAGAAACTGCCAGTCTTTTCCAAAATGGCCGTACCATTGACTTTCCCCACAGCAGCAATGGCGGTCTGCCCCCGAAGTTCTTAAATGAGCATTTATTTCCTCATCCCACAAACCCTCCTAAGCAACTAATTAGGCCCACATAGAGTTTGCTGGATTAGCTGTCTGTCTCTGAGTGGCTTTGTCCCTTTTCTGCAGTTAGGGGAGTGGCGTGGGCCTCTCCCCTCTGCTAGCATTTTTGGGGTGCTATGAAAAACATGGAGTGTTTGGACACAGTGCTTGTCTTCAAAGAGCTACAGGAGGAAGCTGAATCATTACCCCAGGCAGGTAGATCCAGAGAGGGACACAGTATAAATGCTCCAAGAATGGAGAGAAGGTAGAAGTCACGTAAACCCAGGAGTTCATCATCAGACAGGAGCAGGGAGAAGCTTAAAATGAGAACACGGGGGTGCCGGATGTGGTGGCTGACACCTGTAATCCTAGGACTTTGGGAGCCTGAGGTGGGTGGATCATGAGGTCAGGAGTTCAAGACCAGCCTGACCAACATGGAGAAACCCCATCTCTACTAAAAATACAAAAAAATAGCCAGATGTGGTGGCGCATGCCTGTAATCCCAGTTACTCAGGAGGCTGAGGCAGGAGAATCACTTGAACCCAGGAGGCCGAGGTTGCAGTGAGCTGAGATCACGCCATTGCATTCCAGCAAGACTCTGTCTCAAAAAAAAAGCAAAAAAGCACAGGTTTAGGGGGCAAATGGATTTGGATTTGAAACCAGCTCTGCCACTTGCACCACGTGTGATTTTAGGCAAGCTCAATCTCTTAATCTCTCTGAGCCTCAGTTACTACATTTGTACAATGGGGGTAATAATAACTACCACTCCGGGTTGTTGTGAGAACCAGAAATATGCTTGGCAGGGCACAGTGGCTCACACCTGTAATCCCACACTTTGGGAGGCAGAGGCAGGCAGGTTGCTTGAGCCCAGTAGTTCGAGACCAGCTTGGGCAACACAGCAAGACCCCCATTGCCACAAAAAGAAAGAAGAAAAAGAAGAAATATGCATGTGGGTGTCTGCTGTGTAAGTGTCTTGGCAAGTGGTAGCAGTTATTGCAGTGTTTCAGAGCTGAGCTCTAAAAAAACGGGCAGCGCGGTGGCAGCGCGGTGGCAGGGAGAGATGGGAGCCATCTTGGTGGTAGCCTATATTTGCAGTAAATTTTCAAACTCACTGAGAAAGCGCATAGTGGGGCGGGGGGCGGGAGAGGATGAGGAGCCAGAAAGAACCCTGAGAATGAAAACCCAGCCCCTTCCACCGATTCCCACCAAGACCTTGTGCTTGTCCTCCGAGTGGTGATGAGAATGCCTCGGTTGCCGCCCAGCTCGCTTTCCCAGGATGTGTTTTAAGCCAGATTTAATTAGTGATTGTGGCTGCATCTAGGGCTGGGGGCTTGAGCTGCAGAAAGAAAGTGCCCCAGAGAAAGGCAGACTTTAAAAAGCCCCAGAAGGCTGGGGCAGTGAGGCTCTGCGAGAGGGAGACCAGCCGCACATTTGTGTTGCAAATTTCCAGTGTGTGAGCCAGCCATTCAAAGAGGGCGATGCTACTGGCAGCCGGCATGGGGGCTGGGGAGGGAAAGGAAGTCCACAAAGGGGGCCTGTCTGAGGACCTCAGACCCTGCTTTGTAAAAGCTGCTTTCATCACTCTCCCTGGATGATGGCAGTGTTCCCAGCCCGAGGCCACTGTGCAAGGATGTGGAGGCCTGGACCCCAGACCCTCAGATTCTCTTGACCCTCCCTGCTTGTCCTTCTAGGCCTGTTTTTGTGGCGTCATCAGCAGCAGGTGTCCGAGTGCTCCTGGGTGTCATGAGTCCAGGTTTAAGGGGTGTGGGCTTGCTGGGTGGCCTCAGGCAAAGTCACTTGACTTCCCTGAGTGTCAGTTTCCTCTTCTGTAAAATGGGGCTGATGTGGTCCTTTCTCCTCCTTCACAGGGTCCTACCCAAACAGAAGGGCCTGTGATTGGATGACAGTTCCGAGCTTCATTTCTTTCTGAAAAAGGCTACATTTGGGAAAGTCATTAGAAGAGCTCTTTTAATGAAGAGGTGAAGTTGATTGTACTTAGTGAATCAATGAAGCAATTCTGGGTTCCTTGGAAATGTTACTCCCATGAGTATTTTATTTTATTTTTTCTTTTTGAGACAGAATTCTCATTCTGTTACCCAGGCTGGAGTACAGTGGTGCGATCTCTGCTCACTACAACCTCTGCCTTTCACATTCAGGTGATTCTCCTGCCTCAGCCTCCCGAGTAGCTGGGACTACAGGTGTGCCACCATGCCCAGCTAATTTTTGTATTTTTTTTTTCAGTAGAGATGGGGTTTCACTATGTTGTCCAGGATGGTCTTGATTTCTTGACCTCATGATCCGCCCACCTCAGCCTCCTAAAGTGCTGGGATTACAGGAGTGAGCCACTGCACCCGGCCCGTGAGTATTGCAAACATTCACCTTGCTTGGAATCTTTGGGTCTGCTACGAGTCAATTAGGCATGCTAACCAGGTGATATTTTGGGTCGGTGGACTTGGCGCAGGTGCCAAGACTGCTGCACAGGAGGCTGTCCAGCTGATCCTCAGGCAACCTCTCCCTGGTGAAGGTCTGACCACACTTCCAAAGCTTCCTCGGAGCCCATCTCTCCGAGAAGCATTCTCCCTCCTTGGCCTTGCCTTATGGTTGAGTGATTTTATAATTTTATATGCAGAAAATTGTCTCCTTCCCTGAGACCCTTGGGATACCTGGGATCAAATCATTGAGCCCTCTAAAGCTTTCTAGTCAAAGTGTGGTCCATAGACCAGCAGGATTGACAGCACCTGAGGGCTTGTTAGGAATGCAGAATGTCAGTCTCCACTCTGGACCAACGGAATCAGAGGCTAAAATCTGTGAGGATTCTAAAGGCATCAGGCAACTGGTGTCTGAATGCCCGTGGTTCTCATCAGGTGGGAGGGCTGTGGCCTCAGGCAGCCAGGAGATGTCGCTGTTCCCCAGTCTTTGGTGTTGTCAGCGTTTCGCTACCAATGCCAGAGGCCCCGCCTGTGGGGCTTTGTTTTCTGTGAAATCCCAAGACCGTGAAGGAGTCAGGTCAGTCTTGTCATGCCACGCTTTCATCAGTCACTCAACCTGTCCCCCCTTCCATCTTTCCTGGCCCTTTCCTGTCCTGGGTTCCCAGCCATGTTTCCAGATAGGTAAGACTGTGTGATCCCCAAGCCCAGCCCTGCCCCAGGTCTCAGGACAAAGCCCACAGGAGAAAGTGCATCTGGCCAGGCATGATGGCTCACACCTGTAATAGCAGCATTTTGGGAGGCCGAGGTGGTGGATCACGAGGTCATGGATTCGAGATCAACCTGGGCAACACGGTAAAACCCTGTCTCTTCTAAAAATACAAAAATTAGCTGGGTGTAGTGGTGGGCGCCTGTAATTCCAGCTACACAGGAGGCTGAAACAGGAGAACTGCTTGAACCTGAGAGGCGGAGGTTGCAGTGAGCCGAGATCGTGCCACTTCACTCCAGCCTGGGCGACAGAGCAAGACTCTGTCTCAAAAAGAAAAAAAAGTAAGTGCATCCTGCACTTACATCCTACAGGGTGTCCCTCAGCCTGGCTCATCAGGCAAGAAGAACTCAGACCAGCAAGGAGGGGATGCCTGCTGGGAGGACCCCTCTCACTTGGAATCTCTGCATTGGGGGATCTTAGTGACAACAGGACCTTCAGACACAGTGGGAAGAATTCCCATGATTTGAGTGTCCACGGGGAAAACCCAAGTCCTGCCTGGGACTTCAGTTTCCGGTTTCAATTTCCCACGTCAGGAGCCAGGGTATGTCATGGCCTTACTTCCCCTCTGCGGTTACAGTGCAGTTAAAGGAACCTCGATAGCCTTGACTGCAGCAAACTCAGGTTTGATTCAGGGCCGAAGGGCCTTCACTCCAGACTAGAAGCAGTCACTGGGGTTCCCTCCAGGGCCTGGAGCTCCCGCTTTCTGGGCCTTTCCCACCCTGCCTGGTTTAGCCCCTAAACACCCAGGCCACACAGCAGAAGGAAGAGCAGCCTCCACACCCAGGCCCCCCAGCTCCTGACTCCCCAGTGCTGGGTCGTGTTGAAGCTGGAACTCTCCTCTAAGGCCCAGAATCCGGAATCCATGGCTGAGACCTGGCTTCCTGCCTTGCTCCTGTTCCCCTGGGGTCAGCCCCAGTTACCAGCACCCAATGACTCACAGAGTCTAGCTGTCCTGGATTTCCACAGTCTAGTGGTCACATCTACGTGCTAGTCATGTAACATATATGATATCACCTCATTCAACAACCTTGAGCCTAAGGAACACATAATGCTCTCATTTCATGGTGGAAGAAGCTGAGTCTTGGAGATATTGGGTAACTCGTCACATCTCACAAAGACAGTATAAGGATGGGCCAGGGGCCAGGGCTAGGAGTGGGGCTCGCCTGCCCTGGAGCAGTGCTATCCCTGCCCCCTGCCTCAGCAGCCTAAGACTGATTTCTGCCAGCTTGATTTCCCCCGGATTAGTATCAGTAGGGTCTCTGTGGGTACTGCGAGGTGGAGTGATAAAGGTGACATGTGACGATTTCCTATAGTCAGTGACAAGGACACTGCAATGGAAGATAGTACTACACTTTATGCTTGCACCATGGTGATAGCGACATTTCTGATTAACATTAGAACTTTGGTTGGCTGATTTCACCTGTGAACTCAGAGACAGAAGTCCCAGGATCCCATCTGACCTCTGATCTAATTCCCACGTGCTTCAGGTGAGAGATGGTCCCAGACATGCACAAACATTCCAGAATAGTAATTGATGATGAAAAGTCGTCATTAATTTATTGGCATACTTTGTCTTTTATTCCTGCCTCCTGCCATCCTTTCATAATTTATCCATCAGATTTTGGTGTAATAAAACCCATTGGATGTTATGTGCTGTGTTTGGTAACAGGAGCAAGGAAGAGTAAGGTGCAATTCAAATGAACTGATATTTATCAAATGCCACTATGTGCCATTCACCGAGTTGGGGGCTGCAGGCATTCTGTGGACTTGCTTTGGTGCCATTTTCATTCTAGCTAGACAAGTGGGCAAACAGATAATTACACAGTGTGATATACACAGTCTGTAATTGAGGTGCATACAAGAAGGGTGGGGACTTCACCCTGACAAGGAGCAGAAAAGGCTTTGCTTAGGATGTTTTTGTTTTTGTTTTGAGATAGGGTCTCATTCGGTTACACAGACTTGAGTGCAGTGGCGCAATCTTGGCTCACTGCAACTTCTGCCTCCTGGGCTCAAGAGATTCTCCTGCCTCAGCCTCCTGAGTAGCTGGGATTACAGGTGTGAACCACCACACCTGGCTAATTTTTGTATTTTTAGCAGAGACGGGGTTTCACCATGTTGGCCAGGCTGGTCTTGAACTCCTGACCTCAAATGATCCATCCCTTCAGCCTCCCAAGGTGTTGGGATTATAGTGGTTAGTCACCTCACCTGACCCTTTAAAAAAAAAAAGGGTCTCACTCTGTCACCCAGGCTGGAGTACAGTGGCATGATCTGGGCTTGGGTGATTCCCCCCACCTCAGCCTCCTGAGTAGCTGAGACTACAAGCACATGCCACCACGCCAGGCTACTTTTATATTTTTTGTAGAAACAGGTTTCCTCCATGTTGACCAGGCTAGTCTTGAACCCGTGGGCTCAAGCGATCCACCTGCCTTAGCCTCCCAAAGTGCTGAGATTATAGATATGAGTCACTGTGCCCAGCCAGGATGTGACTTTTAAGCTGGATCTTGAAGATAGAGGAAAAATTAATCCAGCATGAGCAAAGACCCGGAGGCCTGTTTAGTGAACAGCAAGTTATTTGGTGTGGCTGGAGGGAGGGTCCTCACATCTTTATGTGCTTTGGACCTGGATTCGGATTAAGATGATTGGGGTAGGGCCCAGGGTTCTGAATTTCTAACCAGGGCCGCAAGTGGTTCTGGTACAGGTGCAAGGGCCCACAGACTGGGAAACCCAGGCCTGTGGCTTCATCGGCAGGAAATGTGGATGGACTTGGAACAGTGCATCAGGGCCAAGCTGTGCAGGGTGTCGAATGCCATGCTAAGGAATCTGGACCTGTCCTCTTCTCAGTGGAGAGCATCCATCAGAGGCTTTCAAGCCCTGGAATGGTGGTTTTGGAAGGAGAATGTCACCAGCAGCCTGGTGGGAGGAATGGAGAGCTGAGAGGCTGGAGGGAGGAAGCTCAATGAGGAAGCTTTCACAGATGTCCAGGCCAGCTGTCCTGGGGGCCTGAGCCGAGGTGTAGGCGTCGGGTGTGGGGTGAGCAAGGAGCATGACGGGGGCGGCGCTGGATTTGAGAGGGCTCTGGAAAATGGGGCCCAGGCCTGCAGTAGATGGATGAGGAAGGTGAAGGAGAGGTTATTGAGAATGGGCTGGGGGGCCTCAGGGGTGATGCACCAGGGCAGTGGGTTGAGGGTAGGAGCTTAGAGCCGATTTGTGCGTGTTGAGTTTTTCACTCATGGGACCTCCAGAAGGATGTGGGTAACAGTCGTTGGATCTGCCCCGAAGCTTAGAGAAGGTGGTTGAAGTCGAGGGGAGAGCCTTTTTCTTTTTCTCTTTTTTTTTTTTTTTGAGATGGAGTCTTGGTTTGTCGCCAGGCTGGAGTGCAGCGGTGCGATCTCGGCTCGCTGCAACCTCCGCCTCCCAGATTTGAGTGATTCTCCTGCCTCAGCCTCCCAAGCAGCTGGGATTATGGGCATTCACCACCACTCCTGGCTAATTTGTTGTATTTTAATAGAGGCGGGGTTTCACTGAGTCGGCCAGGATGGTCTCTATCTCCTGATGTTGTGATCCACCTGCCTCCGCCTCCTAAAGTGCTGGGATTACAGGCTTGAGCCACCGCCTGGCTTTTTCTTTTGGAGACAGAGTTTCGCTCTTGTTGCCCAAGCTGAAGTGCAATGGTGTGATCTCAACTCACTGCAACCTCCAACTCCTGGGTTCAAGTGATTCTCTTGCCTCAGCCTCCCGAGTAGCTGGGATTACAGGCATGCACTGCCATGCCTGGCTAATTTTATATTTTTAGTAGAGATGGGGTTTCTCCATGTTGGTCAGGCTGGTCTTGAACTCCTGACCTCAGGTGATCCACCTGCCTTGGCCTCCCGAAGCGCTGGGATTACAAGCATGAGCCACTGTGTCCGGCTGAACCTCTGAAGAGCAAAGAGGTAGGGGAGGACTATAGACTGCTTATGAATCTTCAGGGCATGTGGAGGGTGAATTAGAAAAAGAGGACAGGTGTGGTGGGTCACAACTGTAAGCACTCTGGGTGGCCAAGGTGGGAGGATTGCTTGAGGTGAGGAGTTTGAGACCGGCCTGGGCAACAGAGCAAGACCGCTGCCCCTGCCCCCATGTCTACCAAAAAAGAAAAAGAAAGGAAGGAAGGAAAGAAGGAAGGAAGGAAGGAAAGAAGGAAGGAAGGAAAGAAAGAAGGGAGGAAGGGAGGGAAGGAGAGAAGGAGGGAAGGAAAAGACAAGAAGAACCCACTAGAAAAGTAGGCTGTTTGGCAATTTATTATTTCCACTTTGCAGATGGGGAAAGTGGGACTCACACAATTAAATGCTCCATGGCCACTATGCTCATCAGGGCAAGGCTGAGGTTTTGAACCTGTTTCTTTGGCTCCAGTGCTCATACTCTCTTGACTGAGTCTCCCGAAGGCAAATCCTGTCCCCAGGCACAAAATAAACAGATTCAAAGATTGGGGATGAGTGGGTGGAGGTGAGAAAGATGCAGCAAAAAGAACTTTCAGGAGGCTGGGTGTGGTGGCTCACCCTGTAAACCCAGCACTGTGGGAGGCCGAGACAGGTGGATCACCTGAGGTCAGGAGTTTGAGACCATCCTGGCCAACATGGTGGAACCCCGTCTCTACTAAAAATACAAAAATTATCTGGGCTTGGTGGCGGGCACCTGTAATCCCATCCATTCAGGAGGCTGAGGCAGGAGAATCACTTGAACCTGGGAGGCAGGTCGCCATGAGCGCTGAGATCATGCCATTGCAGTCGATCTGGGCGACAGATCAAGACTTGTCCAAAAAAAAAAAAAAAAAAACTTGCTAGAGAGAGGAAGGGGAGACCAGCACATTGAATGATTGAATGAGCCTATTTTTCATTTCTTCTCCCACTAGAATATATTGAAGCAAATCCCAGACTTCATATTATTTCATCCATAAATATTTCAGTATGTATCTCAAAAAGATAAGGCTCTTTTTTAGACAGAGTCACAATCCCATTATCACACTTAAAAAATCTAACAATAATTCCTATTACAGGAACTTATTGAGGACCATCTGACAAGACCTCAGAATGGAAGTGGGCTCGTGTATCTTCAGCCAGCACTGTCACAAAGCCACGATAAGGAATTTAAATTTTCCCAAGATAATTACAGCCAAGGCGAACAGGGGCTTGGAAACGCAGGAGGCTCGAGAAGCTTGTCTGGCTCTGGAAAGGAAATCTTATAAAGGAAGAAGAAAAAGGCTGGAAAGGTTTGCAGAGTGCAAAAGACAAGACTCTTCTTTCTTTCTGACTTCCCCTTTCCTCATTTATAGTCATAAATGAGAAATAGGAACCAGGGCTAAAGTGAAACCAAATGGATAAAAATAACACAACAAATACAGTATTGCTAAATACAATGAGATAAAGGCATGGGGTTTATTGCCCATCAAGGCTGTGCAAACTGCTCTGCTTACCTCTTTTTTTTTTTTTTGAGACAGAGTCTCACTCTGTTGCCCAGGCTGGAGTGCAGTTGCTTGATCTTAGCTCACTGCAACCTCTGCCTCCTAGGTTCAAGTGATTCTCTTGCCTCAGCCTCCTGAGTGGCTGGGACTACAGGCACCTGCTGCCACGCCCAGCTAATTTTTTGTATTACAAAAAATTAGGGGGTTTTGTATTACAAAAAACAAGGGGGTTTCACCTTGTTGCCCAGGCTGCTCTCGAACTCCTGAGCAGCTCAGGCAATCCACCTGGCTCAGTCTTCCACAGTGCTGGGATTACAGGTGTGAGTCACAGCACCTGGCTTGCTCATTTCTTAGATAATGACTATTTAGCTGCTGCTATTTAGAATCCTAGCTTCCTGAGAGGTTCTGTCGCTTGTTTATTAACTGGTTATTGTGGACACCAACCTTCTGCTAGGCATCAAGAAATTGGATTTCTACACCAGGTGTGGTGGCTCACATTTGTAATCCCGGCACTTTGAGGGGCCGACGCAGGTAGATCACTTGAGGTCAGAAGTTTGAGACCCAGACTGGCCAACATGGTAAAACCCTGTCTCTACTAAAAAAACAAAATTAGTCAGGCATGGACATGCGCCCATAATCCCAGCTACTCGGGAGGCTGAGGTACAAGAATCGCTTGAGCCCTAGACGCGAAGGTCGCAGTGAGCCGAGATCTCACCATTGCACTCCGGCCTAGGTGACAGAGCGAGACTCTGTCTAAAAATAATAATAATAATAATTCCTCCATGAGGTGCAATTCCTCCATGAAATTGCTCTGTAACCTAGGGCAACTTCCTTGACTTCTCTGAGCTGATCTGTAAAGTGAGGTTGTTAGACCACAAGACCTCATCATTTCCTTTAAGATCTGAGTTCTCTGATTCAGTGAATACCTAGTAAAATAGTGCTCACTTCCTGGGGTTTAGAAAGTGTTCTTAGGATTTGGCTTAGTGTTACACTGCATCTGCAAAATGCTTGGATAGGCTGGGCACGGTGGCTCATGCCTGTAATCCCAGCACTTTGGGAGGCCGAGGCAAGTGGATCACCTGAGGTCAGGAGTTCAAGACCAGCCTGGTCAACATGGCAGAACTCCATCTCTACTAAAAGTACAAAAATTAGCCGGGCGTGGTGGTGTGTGCTTGTAATCCCAGCTACTTGGGAGACTGAGGCAGGAGAATCACTTGAACCCAGGAGGCAGAGGTTGCAGTGAGCTGAGATCACACCACTGCACTCCAGCCTGGGCAACAGAGTGAGACTCTGTCTCAAAAAAAAAAAGAAAAGAAAAGAAAAGAAAAGAAAAGAAAAGAAAATGCTTGGCTAACCTCGATGAAGGATGCCATGGAGATGCCATGTGTTGATTACACGGGTTCATGCTACAAAATCACCCAGGGTTGCTCTTGGCGGACCCCCCCAGAGGAAATCCGCAAGGCAACACTACGGGCGCTCTCTGGAAATGCACGTGCAAGCTGCAAAGAGCCACCCACAGATGGAGCCGGCTGCCTGAGGCCCAGGAAGCAAAGTGCAGACATACGTTGAAATGACAGCCCAATGTGGGTATTTGGTTTTGTTTTGTTTCATTTTAATGGCAGGAAAGGGGTTTGGTGACCAGGGTTGTGGTGCTGAGCCAGAGCTAAAGGGGAGGGGGTTGTAAGAGCCGGCAGGGCAAGTTGCCATATGTTGCTGAGATTCTGGGACCTTGGCCTGGGGAGCTGCATTTGAGCAGAGTCTTAAGAACTTGAGGTTGGAGGGGAGCCAGAGGAAGACGCAGAAGAGCTTGAACCAGAAAGGGCAGGGGAGAAACAAAACAGACCCCGACCGGGGCCAGCAGAGAAGCCCTTTCCTGACTCCTTGCCTCTGTCTGGCTCATGATCATGTGAGGAAGGAGGGGCTGTGCGGCTCTTCCGCTCCAGCTGCTCTGATTTCTTTTTTCGCTCCAAGATGCTCTGTTCTTTCTCACTGTATGGCCTCTGTGGTGTCCTCTCCCTGGAAGACAGCTCTTTCCCCCGATCAACTTCCGCTCAGACCTAAGATTAAAGCTGCTGCCTCCAGGCAGCCCTCCTTGGCCTTCTGGTCTAAGACAAACCACCCCATTTTAAGTCCTTACATCATGATGCATTTTTTTTTTTTTTGAGATGCAGTCTCGCTTTGTTGCCCAGGCTGGAGTGCAATGGCATGATCTCGGCTCACTGCAACCTCCACCTCCCAGGTTCAAGTGATTCTTCTGCCTCAGCCTCCTGAGTAGCTGGGACTACAGGCACGTACCATCATGCCCGGCTATTTTTTGTATTTTTAATAGAGACAGGGTTTCATCATATTGGCCAGGATGGTCTCAAACTCCCGACCTCCTGATCTGCCTGCCTGGACCTCCCAAAGTACTGGGATTACAGGTGTCAGCCACCGCGCCTGGCCTCATTATGCAGTTTTTAAAAATAGTGCTCCTCACTGTTATCATTCTTTAACGTATTTATGTGATTTTATCATTCTTTAATGTATTTAATGTATTTATGTGTATTATGTAATTTCTGTGTTTCTAAAAAAAGGTCTAATTTTGAAATAATGTCAAGCTTTTAGAAAAGTTGCAAGAATAATACAAAGAACTCCCATAGGCTGGGCGTGGTGGCTCATGTCTGTAATCCCAGCACTTTGGGAAACCCAGGCGGGTGGATCGCTTGAGCCCAGGAATTCAAGACCAGGCCGGGCAACATAGCGAGACCTTATCTTTAAAAAAAACAAAATAAACAAATTAGCTAGGTCTGATGGCACAAGCCTGTAGTTTCAGCTACTCGGGAGGTGAAGGTGGAAGGACTGCTTGACTCAGAAGTTTAAGGCTGCAGTGAGCTACGATTGTGCTGCAGCACTCCAGCCTGTGCCACAGAGCCAGACTCTGGTTCTAAAAAGAAAGTTTTTTAAATTCAATAATTTAAATTAAATTTATTTGTTTATTTATTTTTTGAGATAGGGTCTCACTCTGACACCCAGGCTGGGGTGCTGTGGCACAATCTCGGTTACTGCAGCGTCAGCTTCCAGGGCTCAGGTGCTTCTTCCACCTCTCAGTCTCCAGAGTAGCTGGAACTACAGGCATGCACCACCATACCCGGTTAATTTTTTGTATGTTTTGTAGAGAAGGGTTTCACCATGTGGCTTCCTGGCCTCAAGCAATCTACCTGCCTTGGCCTCCCAAAGTGCTGGGATTACAGGTGTGAGCAACTGTGCCTGGCCTAAATTAACTTTAACCTAATTAAATAAAAATAAAAATAAATAAAAAGAACTCCTGGCTGGGTGCAGTGGCTCACTCGTCTAAGCCTAGCACTTTGGGAGGCCAAGGTGGGTAGATCGCTTGAGCCCAGGAGTTTGAGACAAGCCTAGCCAACATGGTAAAACCCTGTCTCTACGAAAAGTACAAAAAATTAACTAGGTGTGGAGGTGCACACCTGTAGTCCCAGAGACTCAAGAGGCTGAGATGGGAGGATCCCTTGAGCCCACGAGGTGGAGGTTGCAGTGAGCCGAGATCGCGCCACTACACTCCAGCCTGGACGACAGACTCAAACTCTGTTTCAAAAAAACAAAAAATTGTAAAAACTCCCTGCTTCAACAATTGTTAGCATTTTGTCACATTTGCTTTGTGATTCTTTCTCCCTGTCTCTTTTTAAATATGTATGTATATGTAATGATTATATGTAATCTTACTCATAGGCACATATGACTGTTATGTTTTTCTGAACCACTTAAGCATAATTTGCAGATATCTTGGCCCTTTTTACCCCTAAATACTTAAGCATTGTCTCCCAAGAACAAAATCATTCACTTACACAGCCACAGTTGTGTAAATGATTGGATTCTTGGAATAACTTCTGTTTTGACTGAAATGTAGGTTCCATCAAGGTGAGGTGGTGTCTTGCTCTTCACCCATGTGTGTGTCACCTAGCACAGTGTCTGGCGCATAGCTGGGACTCGAAATGTTTGTTGAATGCATGAGAATTCCTGAATTTGAAGGGCTTGCCATTAATATTGTGCTATTGCCCAGCGGCCAGCTTTCTCACTCAGCCTACTGTGCGTGTTGAAGGGGGTTGGTGTTTGGACCTGTCCCACCCATCTCTGTTTCAGTGAAGAATCAGAATCCCAACAAGGCAAATCAGTGCCTGAAGATGTGGCTTCTGTAATTTCTGTCAAATCCTCTCCAGCCAGCTCTGGCCCTTGCCGAGCTACATTCTTTTTTATTGAGATGAAGTTTTGCTCTTCTACCCCAGGCTGGAGTACAGTGGCGCAATCTTGGCTCATTGCAACCTCCGCCTCCTGGGTTCAAGCGATCCTCTTGCCTCAGCCTCCCAAGTAGCTGGAATTACAGGAATGTGCCACCACACCCAGCTACTTTTTGTAATTTTAGAAGTGATAGGGTTTCTCCATGTTGGCCAGGCTGGTCTAGAAGTCCTGACCCCAAGTGATCCACCTGCCCTGGCCTCCCAAAGTGCTAGGATTACAGGCATGAGCCACCACACCCGGCTCTGAGCTACATCCTTGACTGGCAGCCACCTCGCCTCTGGCTCGGTAGCACCTGTTGGCCATCACACCCAGTTAATCGGCCCCATGAGAGAGTTCTGGCAAAGGCAGCTGAAATGCCAGCCAATCTTCCCAGGCAGTTGCCTCTGTGACGGATTGGCCTCAGCCTTGGAAACTGCCCTCTGTGCCCTTGGCCACCAGGGCCTACCTTACAACCTGTGCTGTTACTCTCCTGTTAGCTCCTAGTTAACAGAGGAGGCTAATGGAGGGGATGATGTACTCAGGACAAGGAGGAGCTGGGGCCCACAGCCCACAGAATTCTGAGTTGGAGAGGCTTTTAGAGATCAGGTAGGATAGTGGTTTTCCAAATGCGGTCCCCGATCTGCAGCATCTGCACCTCCTGGGCACCTGGTAGAAGTACCCCACTCCAGCCCTATTGAATCAGGAACAGATTAGGGTAGTGCGTAACCATCTGTGCTTTAATCAGCCCTTCAGGAGGCTTAGCTGTATGCTCAGGTTTGCAATGCTTTGCTTTAGGCCAACCCTACCAGTTTTCAGGGTGGGGGTTGGGAGTTCACTCTGCTCCCTCCTCTCACATAACACATTCTCTGCTCATTGTTGTCCATCTGCAGCTACTGGCTTTTTTAAAACAATGTTTTCAGAATAAAAAATAAGCTTATCACAGAGTTATTAGATTACCATGGCAACCTGGCCGCTGCCTAGACAGAAGCAGGTAGCACAGCTGCCTTGGGGTCTCAGTGGCACTAAAGTCATCGTGGATTTTTGCTCTGTGGCCATTCTGCCTATGCACGGCCTCTTTGTTTCTCTTGTCTTTCCCCCGTTTTTTCTCCTCTTTTCTGTTTGGCCCCTTATCCCTCTCTCATCTCATTAGGAGCAACATGTGTTCTATTTTTTTTAGATTTTCCAAGAGGCTGCCACAGCTGACCTCTCCTTTGAAATTAACAACCTGAGGAGGTAGCTAATATGAGCAGGCTATTTGCAGTTTTTACATTTTTATTATTTATTTATTAAGAGACCGAGTTTTGTTCTTGTTGCCCAGGCTGGAGTGCAATGGTGCAGTCTTGGCTCACTGCAACCTCCACCTCCCAGGTTTAAGCGATTCTCCTGCCTCAGCCTCTTGAGTAGCTGGGATTACAGGCATGTGCCACCACACCCAGCTAATTTTGTGTTTTTAGCAGAGATGAGTTTCACCATGTTGGTCAAGCTAGCATCAAACTCCTGACCTCAGGTGACCCACCTGCCTTGGCCTCCCAAAATGCTGGGATTATAGGTGTAAGCCACCACACTAGGCCTTGACTAGGTTTTTATCCTCATCAAAAATGTTCTAGAATTGATTATGTTTTGAGAAGGAACCCACAAAGAAGGCAAAATTCAAAAGATATGAAATGGTGCACGTTCAGAATAAGTCTCTGTGTGACTTACTCTTATTCCAGGTCTCCTCGCTGGGGGGTCCCATATCTGTTTCTTGTGCTTCCTTACTGACTTACTGAGACAGCCTACACAAATAAAAGGATTTAAAAAAAAATCTTCCTTCACCTTTGTTATTTACACAAATGGCAGGTTCCATCCCTGCTGCTCAGTACCTTGCTTCCTTCATGCAGTCTGTCTTAGTGATCCTTCTCTAGCGTTTAGAGTTGCCTTATGCTTTTTATTTTAAAATTTAATTTAATTAAAAAAAATTGAGACAGTCTTGCTCTGTTGCCCAGGCTGGAGCGAAGTGGTGCGACTTTGGCTCACCTTGGCTCACACTGCCTCCCAGGTTCAAGCAATTTTCATGCCTCAGCCTCTTGAGTAGCTGGGATCAGAGGTGAGCACTGATTTTTGTATTTTTAGTAGAGATGGGGTTTCACCATGTTGGCCAGGCTGGTCTCAAACTCCTGACCTCAAGTGATCCGCCTGCCTTAGCCTCCCAAAGTGCTGGGATTACAAGTGTGAGCCACCGCACCTGGCTGCCTTACGCTTTTTAATAGTCTCCTATTCCATAGTGTAGATGTATCATCATTTAAGCAGTCCCCTGTTGATAAATATTTGGGTTACTCCTAGTCTTTTGCTATTTTCATCCTCATTTAGCAGCTAGAAAAGCTGTGATTCAGAGAGAGACATGACCTGTGAAAGCTCCCAAAGCAAACATTGGCATCTTTGGGCATTGCTTAGCTACAGAATATAAGAAAAAAGGAAGAGATGACTGACCCCTGAATTAGAGAAAAGACAGAGCCATCCAGAGACCCGATTTCGTCTTCTGCCACACTAGTGTCTGAACTAGTTCAGTTAAATTCTTCTAACATTGCCTGATATGTAATTAAATAATCATTTATGGAAGTATTTTAAATCTGTCTCCCTTGCTAGATAGTAACCTTTGTTATGGCAGGGACTATGTTTTCCCCACTCCTTTATCCCTAGCTAGGACTATACTGCTAGTGAGCACTGGGTATATAGTAGGTGCTCAATAAATACCTGTTAAATGAATGAATGAATGAATGACTGTTGTGTGGTTAAGGCAGTGGGCTTAGAGATCTGGCTTTGAATCCTGACTCTAACAGTTATTATTGCATAATTCTAGACCCATCATTCAACTTCTTAATGCCTCCGTTTCCTTAGCTGTGACACAGAAATGCTCCCTTGGGATTGCTGGGAGGATCAGGTAGGTGAGCGAATGCAGTTAGGTATCCATCACAGGGCCTGTGTGCAGAGGCCTCAGCCATTTTTCCTAAGCCAGAGCTTCTTCCAACGTCATATGCTGCCTGGAAATTCTGATGAAGGAACCGAAGAATGTTCAAGGTGGGGGTAATTTGAGCTGGGCCCTGAAGGAGGAGTAAGATTCCAGCTTATGTGGCCAGGGCCAGATTTCCTTACTGAGTTCATCCGACTACAAAATGGTGATGATGACACCCAGTTTCTGTCTCCCGCTGGGAGTGCTGGTCTGGCTTAAAGTCTCTCAAGAGGAAAATACCATACAATTAAAAGGCACCGTCGTTATTCAACTGGAAAAGTGCCTTCCCGGAACAAGTGAACTAATCCCTGCTGAATACGATTCTGCTTGTGCTATGTATGATTGGATATTCAGTGTGGATTTAACCCAGGGCATCAACTCTGCTGTCAGTCAGAGCTAAGTGTAACGGGGCACTTAGTAAATGTGGAGGTAATTAAAGCCGTCCAGATGCTGGACATGGGTGAGCTTTGTGCTGCCTCTAGGACTGAAGCACTTTAGAGAGTTCAGGAGTCTCTCCTTGCAGGGGCACTGGGAGTGTAAGCCCCGGTATGGGCCTTTGCTGCCACTATACCCTTCTGCTGGAGACTGAAAGCCACTCATTCTAGGAAGTCTTCCCTGATCACCAAGACAGAGTCTGATGTTCTGGGATTTCCTGTCACTGCACACACTTCTCATGAGATCTTGTTGTCTTAGTTTGTTTCTACGCCCATTTCCCCATCCAGAGCCTGATATCGTCCCTAGGATTTTTCTGACCTACAAATATCTGCTGAATGAAGCTTTTTAGGTTTCAGAACCATGGGAAATCTTGGGTCTCAAGAGCAGATCAAGGTGTTTGGATTTTCCTGGGAAGGGTAGACCCTGTATAGTTTTGACATGTAATCGATCTTCTGATGGAAATTCTGTTTGATGCCCTTCTAAAGAAGGATAGGCTCAGGAGCCCAGCATGGAAACATGAGCCCATCCTTCTTTGCAGCACACCTGAGCCCCGCGGATTTACATATATCTGAGTGTGGAATCCACCAGAGTCCACACGTTGTAGAAAGCAGGAGGAGAGCAGGCCTTGAACAATCGAAGTTGCTTATCTGCTATGAGCCTCCTGGAGGCCCAGAGAATGAGTCCAGAATGTGGCGAGTCTCCACTGCTGCCTGGGCCCCATTGGCTCCAAGATGAACCGTCGCTGGCCTTTCTGGCACATGGATAATGTCCCCACTGCCTGAGGAGAGAGGCCCCTCCTTGTGGTCCTGCATTCAGGATTCAGCGGGATCCACCATCCTCAGCATTCTTGGCTTCATGCTGGAGCTGAGTGTAAGGTGAGAGGAGTTGCTGGGAACACTGTGATACCTGGCTGAGGCAGGAACCACCCAAGTCAGGTGTGACCAGGCTCTTGCACTGAGAGCCATCTGCTCTGAACAAGGCCCTGGACTCTGGACTCACCATTGTCTTTGACTGACCCCACCAGCTAGCCTTTCTGTCTCTGGATTCAGAGTCTGGGATGGGGCTTCTGGCTGGTCACGGTTGGGTCCAGGGTCCATGCTCCAGCAGGAATTGAGGGGAGTGTGTCCATCCTATTCGTCTGCCATTATCTTCCTGCTTCTTGGGATTCCCACAAATGGGGGCTCCAACCCTGGGCAGCCCAAGTGACAAATACCAGTGGGGCTCCCCTTCTCTGATCTCAATAGTCTCTTCCATTACTCTTCAGGAGGGCTCCATCTCCTGGGCCCATCTCTGCTCCATGCAGTGTCTGCTGAGGTGCCTGGGTCTGGAGAATCCATTTCCAAGATAGTTTCTTTGTTCAAAAAGTGTTATTCTATTTTATTTTTGAGACAGAATCCTGCTCTGTTGCCTAGTTTGGAGTGCAGTGGTGCCATCTTGGCTCATTGCAACCTCTTCCTCCGGAGTTCAAGAGATTCTCCTGCCTCAGCCTCCCGAGTAGCTAGGATTACAGGTGTGCACCACCATGCCCGGCTAATTTTTCTATTTTAGTAGAGACGGTGTTTCACCATTTTGGCCAGGCTGGTCTCAAACTCCTGACCTCAAGTGATCTGCCTGCCTTGGATTCCCAAAGTGCTGGGATTACAAACATGAGCCACTGCACCTGGCCCAAAATTTTAAAAAGAAAAATTAAAAAGTATGGCCAGGCACAGGCACGGTGGCTCACACCTGTAATCCCAGCACTTTGGGAGGCTGAGGCAGGCGGATCATGAGGTCAGGAGTTTGAGACCAGCCTGGCCAACATGGTGAAACCCCGTCTTTACTAAAATACAAAAATTAGCCAGGCATGGTGGCGCCCACCTATAATCCCAGCTACTTGGGAGGCTGAGGCAGGAGAATCACTTGAACCTGAGAGGTGGAGATTGCAGTGAGCCGACATTGTGCCATTGCACTCCAGCCGCGGTGACAGAGCAAGACTCTGTCTCAAAAAATAAAATAAAATAAAAATATATAAAAAATTTCAAAAGAATTGTTCAAAAAACACTATACCCACCGTCTCTTAGGTTGGAACAAAAGTAATTGTGGTTTTTGCCATTCCTTAACCTAATAGATTCTATGCTTAACTTTCAGTCTGCCACATTTATTTTATCACACATGCATCCATCTCTCTACTGCTCCGAGATGGCTTCTTCACTCTTGGGTCTGATGCCTGATGCTCCCTGCACTCTTTCTCCCTATGTGGCCTGGGCTTCTCACAGCTTGGTGGTCTCAGGATAGTCGTTCTTTTTGCCTGGTGGCTGATTTCCAGGCAAGGTCAACGCCATGCTCGAAACTGACACAGCGTCTCTTCCATAGTTGCTTCCATCTATTGCTCAAAGCAGTCACTGTGTAGAAGAGAATGTGGGATGGGGAATACCAGCCATTTTATATCCTGACTATACAGTCATCTGCAAAGGGTGGTCAGGGGAGCCTTGTAAAGGTGGTATTGGGGCTGGGTGTGGTGGCTTACACCTGTAATCCCAGAACTTTGGAAGGCTGAGGAAGTTGCATTGCTTAAAATCAGGAGTTCGTCTCTGCTTTCCCTCTCTCTGTCTCTCTCTCTCTCTCTGTGTGTCTCTCTCTTTCCCTCTCTCTCTCTCTCTCAGTAAGAAAAAAAAAAAGATCAGGAGTTCGAGACCAGCCTGGCTAACATGACAAAACCCTGTCTCTACCAAAAATACAAAAATTAGCTGGGCGTAGTGGCACGTCTGTGGTGCCAGCTACTCGAGGCTAAGGTGGGAGGACTGCTTTAGTTGGGGAGGTGGAGGTTGCAGTGAGCTGAGATTATGCCACTGCACTCCAGCCTGGGGGACAGAGTGAGACCCTGTCCCCAGAAAAAGAGAAAGAAAGAAAAGGAAAAGAAAAGAAAAGAAGGAGGGAAGGAAGGAGGGAGGAAGGAAGGAAGGAAGTGAGGGAGGGAGGGAGGAAGGGAGGGAGGAGGGAAGGGTGGGTGGTACTGGGGCTGAGCTCTAAGGGAAGAGAATGAACTTGTCTTGTTGAGAGCCAGAAGACAGCATTCTAGACAGAGACACCAACACAGGCAATGTCTTGAAGGTGGAAAAGCGAATCTTGTACCTCTACTTTCCTTTTCCCACATCCAAATCCAGCCCATCATTTGGGACCCATATCGAGCTACCTCCCTCACGAAGCCTTCCCGGATTCATCAGTCCCTGCTGATCCTTCTCTTGATTGTATCTCCCATGTTATTGCATCTCTCATGGCTTCCCCTTCCTTCCCAATATATCTCATGGTTTTTAAGGGTACATTTATCTGTGATTGACTTGTGGGGGTGACAAACACTGAGCCCTAGTCTATAAGCGCAGAGAGGGTAGGGATCTACCTACTCACCATTGTCTTCCCAGTCTCACAGTGCATGATCCAGAGTAGAAATTCCATCAGTATTTGCTAAATAAATTATGCATTTTGAGTCCCCCATGCCACCCCACATAGTATGGGATTAGTGAATGTTGAGTGAATTATTTCTGTCTTTGACTTTCAAGAGAGTGAATTCCTTTAAGGCAAGATAGGTGTAGCTCTCTCTTTATTTATTGTTTTCTTTTGAGTCTGTGGTATCCAACCTCTGCTCCTTGATCCTCTATGTATATTATTTAGGCTGCATAATCTTATCCTAAAACTTAGGAGCTTAAAACAGTAACATTTAGTATTTCACAATTTCTGTGAGGCAGGCATTCAAGTGACATTGCCAGGTGTTTCTGGCTCCAGGTTGCTCTTGAGCTTATATTGAAGATTTTGGCCAGGCCGCAGTGATTTGAAAGCTTGTCTAGGACTGCTGGAGCCACTTGGCTCATACACCCGGCTGACAAGTTGGAGCTGGTTGTTGGCAGCCAGCTCAGTTACTACTCATGTGAGTCTCTCCATAGGACTGCTTGAGTGTCCTCACAACATGGATGCCCCAACGGTGATCAAGACAGAGCAAAGAGGAAGTTGCAATGTCTTTTACGACTTTATTTTGGAACTTGTGCTCCATGATTTCCACAATATCCTATGAGTTATACAGGTCAGTCCTATTCATGATGGGAAGTGACTACATAGGGGCATGGATACCAGGAGTCAAGAATTATCAGGGTTTATGGTGGAGGCTGGTTATCACACTCTCGTTTAGGTTTCTTTTTCTCCTACTACTTGCCCCCTACCCCTTCTTAACCATGGAACACTGTTCTTTGCCTTCAAAACATTTATCCTGTTATATGATTACATATTCATTTAATTAGTCTGTCTCCCTCCAGCAGACTGTAAGCACCACGAGGGCAGAGGTTGTACTGTTTGGTTCAGCACTGTGCCCTCAGTTACCAGCACAAAGCATAGAGTAGGCACTGGGTGAATGCCTTTTGAATAAATTATAATGATTTGCTTCTGCCTGAATTACAAGAGGTGTTTCTGTTTGTCTCACCTCTGCATTGTAGGCTCCTACCTCAGGACCCGGCATAAAATTAAGGAAATGAATGTAAGGAACACTTTTGAAATGGTGACAACACATCCAGATTAATATTTTGCAGGACATCTGCACACACGTTTCAACCCACCAGCTATCAGTTGTGACTTTGCTCTGCTCTGGGAGATGTCTTAGCTTTGCATAGGACACAATTCTAATCTAGTTTCGCACAGTTCTTAGGAATTTGTTACAATGGGACGGGCCAGTCTGTGCAGCCCATTGCTATGAAGTAACTTCTTTTTCTTTTTGAGACGGAGTCTCATTCTGTCGCCCAGGCTGGAGTGCAGTGGAGCGATCTCAGCTCACTGCAACCTCCGCCTCCAGGGATCAAGCGATTCTCTTGCCTCAGCCTCCAAGTAGCTGGGATTACGGGCGCCCGCCACGACACCCGGCTAATTTTTGTATTTTCTGGTAGAGACGGGGTTTTACCATGTTGACCAGGCTGGTCTCGAACTACTGATCTTAAGTGATCGTCCGCCTCGCCCTCCCAAAGTACTGGGATTACAGGCGTGAGCCACTGCCGCCCGGTCCCTAGAAGTAACTTTTGTTTTCTATTTAATTGAGCTTAGTGAGATAGGAGCTTAAAGAATTGACAAACTCTGGATTTCGCTTCCCCAAACCTCTTTGTCCAGCTCAAACCCACACAACAGGAACAAAGCCCAGCGGTAGCTCACGCCACAACCCTGGAAACGCCGGAGGAACGGAGCCCGCTGGTTGCTCAAAGCGCGTCACTTCCGGGACCCAGGGTCGCGGGGAACTACTTCCGGGGAAGCGGCGCGGCGGCGAGGGAGGTGAGTGCCGCGGTTTCGCGGCGGGGCGGGGTCCGGGATGCGGCGGGAACCGAAAGAGAGCCGGGCTCGGCTTGGCCCCAGTCGACCTTTGCCCCGCGGCGCCACTCTGCCGACCCGGGTGTCACTTCGCTCAGGTCCTGAATAAGTTCCCGCGGTGCTTGTTCGAAAGTTACTTCCGGAGGGGAATTTGAGCCCCGGGGAGGCGGAGGGCCTCTCCTGGTGCATCCCAACGCTTTCGTGCGGAGCCTGGGCAGAACCCAGGCCTTCTCATGGCCTGGTCCCTGCCTTTCCTCCCACGAGTGGAACAGTAGGAGGAGCCTGAGCTCCAGAGTTTGTCTGGCTAGGGTTCGAATCCGTGTGGCTGTGTTATCGTGGGCAAGTCACGGTTTCTCTCTGGCCCTCAGTTTCGTCCTCTGAAATGGACGTGCCCTTTTGTTCTGCGGGTGAAATGAGGTGGTGAATGTAAAGCTTTTAGTAGGTGCACAGTGCATGCTTGTTGGAAGAATTCTTTTTAAGAGAATTCCTAAAATGAATTCTCTTAAAATTCTCGAGAAATGAATATGAGGAACACTTTTAAAATGGTGACAACACGTTTAGATTAATAACTATATTTTGCAGGGCATCTGCACACCAGTTTCAGCCCACCGGCTGGCTGCCCATTGTGACTTTGCTCTGAGAGGTGGCTTAGTTTTGCTCATCTAGTTTTGCGCAGTTCTTAGGAATTTGTTATAATGGGACGGGCCAGGCTATACAGCCCGTTGTTATAAAGCAGTAACTTCTTTAATTTCTTTTTTTTTTTAAGCCATTTTATTTATTTATTTATTTAGAGTCATAGTCCCACTCTGTTGCCCACTCTGGAGTGCAGTAGTGTGATCTCGGCTCACTGCAACCTCCGTCTCCCAGGTTCAAGGAATTCTCCTGCCTCAACTTCCCGAGTAGCTGGGATTATAGGCGTGAGCCACCACACCTGGCTTTTTATTATTTTTAACTAAAAAAAAAAAAGTTCAAATAGAGATAGAGTCTCACTATGTTGCCCAGGTTGGTCTCGAACTCTGGGAGGCAAGATATCCTCCTGCCTGGACCTCCCAGAGTGTTTTGAGACTACTGGTATGAGCCACTGTGCCTAGCCTAAAGCAGTAACTCACACTGGTTTTTATCCCCCAGTCTGTTTCAGTTGAATTTTCACAACAGAATTTAAAATTATTTCATTAGAAGCCAAGAATGCCCTACCATCACAGTACACAACACTGGGAGATGGTAAGGCCTATGGCAGTTGTGAAATCTGAGTTTTTCAGTCTTAAGAGAAGATTTAGTTAGTATTTGCCAAGTCCTGAGAGCTATACTTGTCTCCATGGTTATTTGTTTTGAAATATTGACCCATTATTTTTTCCCCCAAGAATCATTTTGTTTTAGAATAATTTTAGATTTACAAAGTTACTGTAAACTTCAGTGAGTTTCCCGTTATTAACGTCTTAAATTAGTATAGTACATTTGTCACAATTACTGAACCAATATTGGTACATTATTATTAACTCTATCTGTACTTTATTCATTTTTCCTTAGTTTTTCCCTAATGTCCTTTTTTTGTTCCAGTATTGTCCAGGGCACCGTACTACATTTAGTCATCATATCTCCTTAGGCTCCTCTTCTCTGTGATGGTTTCTCAGACTTTCCTTGTTGTAGATGAACTTGAGAGTTTTGAAGATTACTGACTGGTCAAATGTTTTGGAGAAGGACCTTTAATTAGGATTTGTCTTTTTGATATGAGTAGATCAGGGTAATGGGTTTTGGGGGAGGAAGACCACTGATACGGTTCAGCTGTAACCCCACCCAAATCTCATCTTGAATTGTAGCTCCCATTATCCCCACATATTGTGGGAGGGACCCAGTGGGAGGTCATTGAATCATGGGGGTGGGTTTTTCCCGTGCTGTTCTCCTGATAATGAATAAGTCTCAGGAGATCTGATGGTTTTATAAAGGGGAATTCCTCTGCACACACTCCTTTGCCTGCTGCCACATAAGACGTGCCTTTGCTCCTTCTTTGCCTTTCGCCATGATTGTGAGGCCTTGCCAGCCATGCCTAACTGGGTCCCTTAAACCTCTTTTTCTTTAAAAATTACCCAGTGTTGGGTATTTCTTCAAAGTGGTATGAAAATGGACTAATCCAACCACGGAGGTAAAGTGCTGTTCTTATCACATCATATCAAGGGTACATACTATCGGTATGAGTTATCATTGTTGATGTCTGTTAACCTGGGCCACTTGACTTCAGGTTATAGTCAGGCTTTTCCAGTGTAGAGTTACTTTTCCTCCCGTATTTTCCACACCGTACTTTTGGAAGAAAGTCATTATGTACAGCACACATTTAAGGAGTGTGGAATTATGTTCCATGCTTAAAGGCAGAATATCTAATGCAAATTATTTGGAGTTCTTCTCTGTGGGAAGTTTGTCTGTTCCCCTATTTATTTTTTGCTTATAGAGCATTTATTTGTATTGAACTCATGGCTTTTTTTTTTTTTTTTTTGAGACCGAGTCTTGCACTGTCGCCTGGGTTGGAGTACAGTGGTGCAATCTTGGCTCACTGCAACCTCCACCTCCTGGGTTCAAGCGATTCCCTTGGCTCAGCCTCCTGAGTAGCTGGGATTATAGCTGCCCGCCATCACGCCTGGCTGATTTTTTATTGTTTTAGTAGAGACGGAGGTTCACTATGTTGGCCAGGGTGATCTTGCACTCCTGACCTCGTGATCTGCTAGCCTTGGCCTCCCAAGTTTTTTTTTGTTTTGTTTTGTTTTTGAGGCAGAGTCTCACTGTGTCGCCCAGGCTGGAGTGCAATGGTGCGATCTTGGCTTACTGCAACCTCCACCTTCTGGGTTCAAGCAGTTCTCTTGCCTCAGCATCCTGAGTAGTTGGGATTACAGGAGCTCACCACCACACCCAGTGAATTTTTATATTTTTAGTAGAGATGGAGTTTCACCACGTTGGGTAGGCTGGTCTTGAACTCCTGGCCTCTGGTGATCCACCCGCCTCGGCCTCGTGAAGTGCTAGAATTACAGGTGTGAGGCACTGCATCTGGCCTGAACTCATGGATGCTTTGGACTGTCATCCAGTACTACTTTATTTTGTTGTTCAAATTGTTCCTCCATTGGCCATTGGGAGCTAGCTCTTCCACTTGGCTCCTGTATCCCTTTGACATACCCCCTCAATGTGTTTTGCTTTGTTTTGTTTTGTTAAGCAACTTCTTACTTTCTACTCTAGGCTTATGTCATATGTTTCTGCCCCAGTCCTAGAATTAGCCATTTCCCAAGGAGACCTGGCTCCTTTTATTGGAGAATGGCCCAGAAAACAAGATCTGGGCTCTAGATATGCTCGGTGCTACTTAGTGTCTTTGCTTCTAAGGCCCTTGCAGTGGACAGAGCAAGAGACATATGTATATATGCACAGATCTAGAAGTATTTCCATATGGAACCACCAATATCTGTGTTAAGCTATACATAACTGATATCCAACTCTTATCCATGACGGCATGGATTGTTATAGCTCAGCAGTCCACAACCTTTTTGGCACCAGGGACTGGTTTTGTGGAAGACAATTTTTCCACAGACCCAGGGGTGGGGATGGTTTTAGGATGATTCAAGTGCATTACATTTATTGTGCACTTTATTTCTGTTATTATTACATTATAATATATAATGAAATGATCATACAACTCACCATGATGTAGAATCAGTGGGAGCCCTGAACTTGTTTTCCTGCAACTAGACAGTCCCATCTGGGTGTGATGGGAGACAGTGACAGATCATCAGGCATTAGATTCTCATAAGGAGTGCACAACCTAGATCCCTCTCATGTGCAGTTCACAATAGGGTTCTTGTTTCTGTGAGAATCTAATGCAGCCACTGATCTGATAGGAGGCGGAGCTCAGGCGGTAATGTGAGCCATGAGGAGCGGCTGTAAATACAGATGAAGCTTCACTCGCTCACCTGCCGCTCACTTCCTGCTGTGTGGCTTGGTTCCTAATGGATCATGGACTGGTGCTGGTCTGTGGCGGGGGGGTTGGGGACCCCTGTTCTGGTTTCCTTCTCTTGCTTATCTGTAACCTCCCACTCCACCTGTGACAAACCCAACTCCCACCATTCACCATACATTTACTTAATTATTTAATTTAGTAAACCCGTATCAGCGTTTTAGAATTGCTCCCCTGTATCCCCTGTGGGAGGCAACTTCTCAGCTGGAGTACAGTGTGGATGTGCAGTTCCTGTTGCCTTCAGTTTTACAGGCTCCACTCGTTTTCAGAGTTACTTAGGTCAGTACCTTATTCCCCCGCCACCCTTTCAGTGAAGCTGTTCAGTATATTTCGATTCAGAATGTCACATTCTGCATTCCATCTGGAACACCCTGACTTCATGTGTGTGTGTGTTTGTGTGTTTTAAAAACAGGATCTCACTGTGTTCCCTGGGCTGGTCTCAAACTCCTGGGCTCAAGCAATCCTCCTCTCTTGGCCTCTCAAAGTTCTGGAATTATGGGTGTGAGCCACTGCAACAGCCTTCCTATATGTTTTAAAAAATATTTGCATCATTAAAATTTACTCTTTGTGCTGTGAAGTTTTTTGGGTTTTGACAAGTGCTTAATATTTCGTATTCCTAATTATAGTGTCATGCAGGATAGTTTCCCCTCCTTCGGGGATTATTTTTAACTTCTTTCAGATTTCACCTCAGCATTCCTGTTGGCTTTCTCCAAAATACGTCTATAACCTGAGAATTTATCACCTCCACTGCTACCCCCCTGGTGCGAGCATGTCTTTTGACAGTTAAAGTGGCTTCTTAATTGGTTTCCTTGCTTTCAGTCTTGTCCCCTACAGTCTGTTGTTAACAAAGCAGCCAGAGGGATCATTTTGAAATGAGTCAGACCATGTGATTTATTCACTAAGAACCTTCCAGTAGCTCCCCTTTCACTCAGAGAACTGGCCTGCAGCTTGCTTACTTGAAGGCTGTTGATCTTGAAGCTCATTCCTGCCTCAGGGTCTTGGCCCTTGCGTCCCTCCATCCTGGGATACTCTGGCAGATGTTTAAATGACTTATTCCTTTGCTTTCGTCTTTACTCTGTTGAAATGTCACCTTTGCAGAGCGGCCCTTCCCTGACCACCTCATATTAAATAGTGCCCTCTTCCTCCCTCCTGTATGTATTTTAATACTGACCCCTGACATTACATGTGTATGTCTGTGTTTGAGTACTTCCAGTTGAATGGAAACTCCATGGCAGGGACTAGACTAGTGCCCGGCACATAGTAGATTCACAATAAATATTTGTCCAGTGAATTAATGTCTTTCGTCACCGGTGTCTTGCACTCGGGTGAACTTCACAGTGTCCAATAACCTCATGAAATTATTTGCCACGTTCAGTAATAAATAATTGTGCGCCTTTTGTTAAATTTGGATAGGGGTATGAAAGTTCCCTGGTGGATAAAAACCTCTGCGCTTCAGCAAGTGTGGAGCAGGACAGGGCTAGAGACCAGGATGGCAGCTCTGCCCTGACTCACCAGGAGAGCCTTGGGAACCTCGTGGCCTCTCAGCTCCTCCTTGTTGTTAAATTATGACGCAGTTGGTTGAGGCATCTGCTCTTGCTTTCAAGGTGGGAAACAAAGGCATAGGCTTAGTCATTTATCAAGTATTTATGAGTCAGGACCTGGAATAAACTCCAGATATACCCAGGATCCTTGCTGTTCAAGAGATTACAATGGATCAAGTAGAAAACAGTAGATTCCAGTGTAACATTTCTCAGACAATAAGAAGTAACATTCTAAAATTTGATCCAGCACATACATGCTCAGATGTAGATAGATATTTAAAAAGCTTCAAAGTATAATACCGGCCCTTAATGTGATACTCTCTGATATTTTCTATTGTCATTTACTTACTTAAATAAAGTGCTGGCTAATAAAAGAAAAGAAATGCTGGTTGCAGCCCCCAAATGGTTTTCCTGGCTCACCAGTGGGTCACAGCCTGCAGTTTGAAAACAATTGACGTAGTGGGTAAGAGCCCTGGCTGTGGAGAAGCCGGCCCCTTTGAATCCTTACTTTGCCACTTAGCCAGGTTATCCCTGGGTAGGTCATGTAACCCCTTCAGGCCTTGGTTTCTTCATCTTCATTAGTAATACCACCTCCCAGTGTGGTTGCGAAGTGTATGAGGTGCTGCCTTTAAAGTGCTGTTGGCAACACCTGGCCCTTGATTTACCCTCTGCTGCTGAAACAATGGTGGGGGTGGGGGTTTGGGGGTGTGTGTGGGGGGGAACAAAGCTGTCACAGCGAGTCTAAGGGGTAAGTGCTTCCTAGTTGAGATCTGCAGGATAAATACTTGACTTTGGTCATCAGGAAAGGAAAACCCAGAAATACTGGCAGGAGGGCTGGGAAGTAAAGCACAGAGGTGCAGACAGAACTAGATGAGAGCTGTTCCACATACCGGTGTGCATAAAGCATTGTATACTTTCCAGAACCTTTTCACAGCCACCCTCCTATTATACCTGTGCTGCCCAGAGGGGAACCTTTGGCCACGTGTGGCTTTTTATTGTTAAAGTTAAAAATTTAGTTTCTCTGTAACATTTAAATTCTCAGTAGCCACTTGTGGCTGGTGGCTACCATTTGGAGAACACAAATACAGAACATTTCCATCACTGCAAAAAGTTTTATTGGACAGCGTGTCATTATACCCTAACAAAAGTCTTGTGAAGGAAGTAGGTAGGGCATAGATTTTTCTTATATACTTTATTGTTTCATAACATTCCAAAAAATTAAAACTCATGACCTCTTCACCTTAACAGCAACTATTTGTATTTCTGTGGCCTCTTTTGATCTTTAGTCCATGAAATCAGCTTATAGATGGTTGCAATCATAGTGTTTATACAATTGCTTATTTTTTTCAATTAATGTTATTTTGCAAAGCCTTTCCACTGACCTGATACACGATGCTTATATTTGCCATGTTAGTGAAGGGGGAGTATACCATGATGCACTGCCTTTGGGTTACTGCTTCCTGATTGTTGGCCACTTGGTTGCTTCCTGTTTTTCAGTATTATGAATGGTGCTGCCATGAACTTTTTTGTACCTGAGGCTTTTTCTTCTTTTGAATTGTTTCCTTACTATAAATTCTAGGAAGTAAGTTATTCAGTCAAAGGATATCATCACTTTTATGGCTCTTGTTATATTTTGTGTAATTGCCATTTTAAAAAGCCGAAATGAGTTATAGATATTATTGTTGCTTGGCTCATGAGAACATCCAGTGTCTAGAGATCAAGAGATGATTAGCCCAAAGTGCAGCTCCTTGCAGATAGAGCCAGGGCGTGTGTTCTGTGCTTCCTGACTCTTGCCCCATCTTTCTATTGTACCACTCCAAATATTTATTATCACAGTGTTGCTGTTAGTATTTATAAGCTCATAAAGCTTGTTACAGTGCCTTAAGCAAAAAGCTTGGGGTCAAGGGCATTTTAAAAAATGCACACTTTATGAGGTGCAACTGTGGAGAAATAAGAATGTGTTCTGAAGCCTTGGTATTCACATGGTGGTGGTGCTGGTAGAGGCTGTTACATTTCTTTCAGTGAAGCTGTTCTTGTAGCTGCCTTGGAATTTACTTCAGGGCCAGTTTATGAGGCACCCCAAGTAATCTGCTTGGAGCCTGAGTGTTGTACCTTGCATTTGACCAAAAATGGTATTCCTGAGCTCAGTGCCACCTGATTCACTGCACTTGGAACCAGATGATGTTGGGCTCTTTCCAGAAGTCAAATCCTTCCTGGGAGGATGAAGATCTGCCAGCTCTGAGGATTCTGGAAAAAAACAAAAAAAGAAAAAAGAGCCTCTCAAGTTTTGAAGGCCAGTCCCACAGTAGACAGAACTGATGCGAAAAGTGGCCATGCTATTGCCCCAGGCACATGACCTTCCAAAGTGACCAGGTTGAAAGGGAAGCAATACTCGTGCGTAAGTCCGGCTCTGTTTTCTTACGAAGGTCATCTTAATTATTCTTCGGCTACTTCATGTTAGAAACATGGTGCAAAGCAGTGAAGCCCAGCAGAGCCAAGGTGGAGGCAGGTCTTTGGGATGGTCTCTAGTCCAGGGCTGCCCCGCAGAAATATAATACAGACTATGTATAAGTTTACATTTTCCAGTAACCACATTTAAAAAGCAAAAAGGGATGATGCCTGTAATCCCAACACTTTGGGAGGCTCAGGCAGGAAGATCACTTGAGCCTAAGAGTAGGAGGCTACAGTGAGCTGTGATTACACCATTGCACTCCAGCCTGGGTGACAGAGTGAGACCCTGTCTTTAAATAAATAAATGGGTAAAAAGAAACATTTTTAAAAAATTGTGACAAAATATATGTAACAAATTTACCAGTTTAACCATTCTTAAATTTAAAATTTAGTGCATTTACAGTGTTATATAGCCATCATCACTGCCTATTCCTAGAACTTTTTCATCTTTCCAAACTGAAACTCTGTACCCACTAGACAATAACTCCCTATTTCCCTTCCCTCCAGCCCTTGGTAACCTCTGTTCTACTTTCTGTGTCTGAATTTGCCTATTCCAGGTACCTCATATAAGGGCAATCATACAATATTTGTCCTTTTGTGTCTAGCTTATTTCACATATGTTTATTCAAAGCTCATGTTTTCAAGGTTCATTCGTGTTGTAGTGTATATCAAAATTTCATTTCCTTTTAATATTCCACTTTACGTATATACTACGTTTTGTTTATCCATTTGCCTGTTTATGGACTCTTAAGTTGTTTGTTTCCATCTTTTGGCTATTGTGAATAATGCTGCTATGAAATTAGTGTCTGAGTCCTTGCTTTCAATTTGTTTGTTTTTTTTTAAACAGGGTCTCACCTTGTCACCATGGAGTACAGTGGTGCAGTTATGACTCACTGGCTCACTGCAGCCTTGACCTTCCAGCTCAAGCAATTCTCCTGCCTCAGCCTTCCGAGTAGCTGGGACTACAGGTGCACACCACCATGCCCGGCTACTTTTTAAAGTTTTTTTTGGCAACAGGGTCCCACTGTGTTGCCCAGGCTGGTTTTGAACTGCTGGGCTCAAGTGACGCTTCTGCCTTGACCTGCCAAAGTGTTGGGCTTACGGTGTAACCCACCATGCCCAGCCAATTGTTTTTTATGTATATTTTTTTGGTGGCGGGGTTGATAGTGGGGAGGGTCTCTCTCTGTCACCCAGGCTGGAGTGCAGTGGCATAATCATGGCTCACTGACTTGAGGACCTCCTGGGCTCAAGTGATCCTCCCACCTCAGCCTCTGGAGTAGCTGGGAATACAGGAGTGTACCATCACTCCTGGCTAATTTATTATTTTTTCTGTAGAGATGGGATTTGCTATGTTGCCCAGGCTGGTCTTGAACTCCTGAGCTCAAGTGATCTGCCCGCCATGGCCGCCCAAAGTGCTGGGATTACAGGTGTGAGCCACTGCAATCATTTCAACATATAATCAATATAAAAACCTTATGAATGAGATAGACTACATTCTTATTTTCATACTAAGTCTCTGAAATTGGGTGTGTAATTAATTAACTTAGCATCTCAAGTCAAACTAGCTGCATTTCTGGTCTTAATAGACGTGTGGCTCATGGCCACCACGTTGGATAGCTCAGACTTAGTAAAAAGTTGCATTGTGGCACAGATCTCTGGAAACACAAAGGGTTTTGGACTCAGGTGGGCCTGGTTCCAAAGTAAACTTGCCTCTTTATCATTGGGATGGGCAGAAGAAAGCCGCTGGTGGGTGCTGTGGTAGAGGGGGAGCGGTTCAGTCATGCCAGGGGAGGAGGAGGGTGACAAGAAAGGCATGTTGAGGAGGTGACACTTGAGCTCAGCCTTAGAGGTAGAGTGGGTGCTTTGTCAAGCAGAGTGGGAAAGGACATTCTTTGCAGTGTATGCAGCTTAGGCAGAGGCCCAGGATTTTGAAAGAGCCCAGTGCTCTTGGAGAACCACGGCACTTATTTCAGCTCTACCAGGATAGTAGGAGTGGGGACCCTGCTGAGAGCTGGGCTGAGGCTGGACCTTGCACCACTGGCCACTGCTGCCCCTGTCATTCACGCCATCAGCAGCTGTTGTCTGGCTTATTGGCAGGGGCCTCTTCCTGGCTCTCCCTGTGTCCACTTTTCCCCCTCCCCTTGTCCTCCTCCGTTTAAAAATGGAAGTCAGACCATGTCACTTTTCTGTTCAAAACGTTTTGGTGGCTTTACATTTTACTCAGTCAAATTGGAGGTGTCAGGGTCCGCCCCCACTCCTCTCTGAACTTACCTCCCTCCACCCTCCCTCCTGATCTCTTCTCTCTGCCTGTATTGGCCTTGTTTCCCTACCCTGGGGCCTCCACACTTGCTTTTCTTCCTGCCTGGAACATGTGTCCCTCAGATACACAAATGGTTCACTCTCTCCTTATCTCTTCCACTCCATTCCCATCTCTGTTCTTCAAAGAGGCCCTTCTTGTCACAAAATAAAATGGTGCCCTGAAGTTTTTTCAAAATGCTTATCACTGCCTGGCATATCATGCCTTGATGTGCTTATTGTCTGCTTCCATCCTGAACATGTAGGCCCCAAGAAAGCAGGGGTTTGTCTGTTTTGCTCATTCTTCAGTGCTTGGTATTCAAGATTTATTTGTTGAATGAATGACTAGATGAATAAATAAACAACAAAAACTGAAGTGTAGCAAGCTTTCAGTAAATGTATGTTGATTTGAGATTTTTGTTGAAGTGCTTCCCTTTGCATTTGTTTATTTTTCTCAATTTTATGTTTGGAAAACATTAAACATACAGAAAAGCTGAAAGAATGGTTCAGTGACTAACCATATGTCCCCAATTTGGATCAAGAATTGTTAATATTTCACAATTCCTGCATAGTCTTGAGTGTGTGTGTGTGTGTGTGTGTGTGTGTTGTTCAAGTTAAAAGTCAGTTACAGGCTGGGTGTGGTGGCTCATGCTTATAAGCCCAGCACTTTGGGAGGCCGAGGTGGGCAGATCACCTGAGGTCAGGAGTTCGAGATCAGCCTGGCCAACATGGTGAAACCGTCTCTCCACTAAAAATATAAAAGCCAGCTGGATGTGATGGCCCACACCAGTAATCTCAGCTACTCAGGAGGCTGAGGCAAGAGAATTGCTTGAACCCAGGAGGCGAAAGTTGCAGTGAGCCAAGATCATGCCATTGCCCTCCAGCCTGGGTGACAGAGTGAGACTCCATAAATGAATGAATGAATGAATGTCAGTTACAGAAATATGACACTGACCCTTTGCATTTACAAGTTGGCTCTGAAGAGTGGTGAGTCAGAAGAGACCCCAGGCAGCAAGCAACTTGGGCCATGGCCTCTGACCTGGACTTCTCACCTCCAGAGGTGCCCGAGCCCACTTTCCTGGAGAACCTGCTACGGTATGGACTCTTCCTGGGAGCCATCTTCCAGCTCATCTGTGTGCTGGCCATCATCGTACCCATTCCCAAGTCCCATGAGGCGGTGAGTTTTTCCTTGGGAGCCTCAGCTCCTCTGAGTGCCAGGCTGGGTTCTGAGTACTAACAGTAGATGTCACTGCAACTAAGATCTGTGGGGTCTACTCTGGGCCTTCTTGATTTAGTGTGCCCCTGAATTCCCACCTGGTGGGTTGAACCACATAGCTAATACTTTATTTGTTCATGTACCCATTTAAGCAGATTTTTATTTAGTGCCTACTACATTTCAGACTGCTGTAAGATGTAGTGTCTGCACTTGAGGAACATCTAGTCGTTGGGAGGGAAGGCAGATAACAAAACATAACCCCATGTACTCCCATGAGAAGTACAGAGTATAGCGAGGATTATAACAAGGGGGAGAGACCTGATCTTACCCTGGGCTGTGGCCCCTGCCGAGGAGACAGTGTTTGAGCTGAGACTGAAGGAATGAGCAGGCTTCTGCCAGGTGAAGTGGGCAAGGGGCAAGGACAACATTCCAGGGAGAGGGCATTACACATGCAAGGGACTCAGAATAAAGGAAGGGGCTAGTTCAAGGAACCAAATGAAAGTGACTGTGGCCAGAGCACAAAGGGGCAGGATGAGAGGTATAGCCAGAGGTGTGGGCAGGGGCCAGAGGGTTATAAGTATGTGAATGACATGGTCAAATTGCCTTTTCTGTTGTTGTTTTGACTCTTATTCTGTAAGTGTCTTTATAACCATACACCTTCCTTCTACCCACTTTCTTGCCCACTCCTATTTGCTCATGACGTTGATTTGTTGGAGAAAGCAGGTCATTTGTCCTGTGGGATACCTACATCCCAGGAATTGGCTAATTGCTTCTCTGTGGTGTCATTTAACGTGTTTCTCTGTTCCCTGTGTTTCCTATCAACAGGAGTTCCATCTAGAGGCCTGATTCCATTCCAGTCAGCTTATTTGGTGCAAATATCTCAGAGCTGGTGCTGTGTACTCCCTACTGTGTGGCATCAACAGGCTCATGGCGTCTGGCTGCCACACATTTAGAGATTCTAGGATTGATTGGTGGGTTTAGGTGGTATCAGCTGATCCCTCCATTCTAGAAATTCCCTGTCAGTCTTTCACCTAAGCATTAGCATCCACTGATGGTCATTGCTTAGTTCCATTATTCCCTTCTGCATCTGTTAGCTGGAACTCTTTAACAAAGACCTTTTCCTTATCACCTGTAGATTACTCTGAATTGCTCTTCATAATGGAAAGCAGGAAAAACGCTTGGTTCTTTTCCTTTATTTATCAGTTTTCAAAGTTGTGAGTTCAGGCCCTAGCAACCTCCAATGTTGAACAGTGAAGCTTTGGTTTTCATAGCATTTTGAACATATTTTTTATATATTTAATATGTTTAAGCTTTTTTTTTTGAGAGCACTAATCTGCCATTAATTTGCTTTTTATGTTCAGTGGGAGCCCCTTTAAGTTGGTGTCTTTGTTCTTTGTTATACTTCGTTAGTCTAATAGCTTCTTTGCTTCATGGTTCAGTAAGATGTTACAGGCTCTTTTTGTGTGTGTGTGTGAGACAGGGTCTTGCTGTGTTGCCCAGGCTGGAGTGTGGTGGCACAATCATGGCTCATTGCAACCTCTGCCTCCCAAGTTCAAGCAATTCTCCTGCCTCAGCCTCCCGAGTAGCTGGGACTACAGGTGCGCCACCATGGCTGGCTAATTTTTGTATTTTTAGTAGAGACGGGGTTTGCCATGTTGCCCAGGCTGGTCACAAACTCTTGGGCTCAAGCTGTGCACTCACCTTGACCTCCCAAAGTACTGGAATTATAGACATGAGCCACCATGCCTGGCCCCAGGCTCATTTTGTACATTTCCTGCCTCAGTCTTGGAATCAGTCATTTCTCTAAAATGGTCTGGTTCTTTTTACTTAGAAAATAGTATTTAGAGACTGCAGTTGGAACATTAGAAGTTCTCAGTGCTATTGAGCTGTGATTGCATCTAGGCCTTTCAATAAACAGAAATAGAAAATAAACATTTTTTAAGAAATGAAAAAGCTGTGAGTTCATACTGGTATTTCCAGTTCAAATGTAAGTTGACAGTGTTTCTGTTTATTTGATTTTATACTAGTGTTTAGTATCTTTTTATCTTATGCTGGAAATCTTGTTCCCAGTAACATTAACAAAATGACATGTCTGCTAGATCCTATTGTATCCAAGGTCCCTAGGACTACCCCAGATTCGGGGTTGCACTAGGGGGACTCTCAGTGATGGGGACAGGAAGGAGTTGTGGCAATGTGTGTGAAGTGTTATGTAGCAGGGATCTTGTTAGAGACTGAATACCCGTGGCTTATTGAGGACTGACCACAGAAGCACCCTTGGCCTAGCATGTAGTAAAATTCCAGACTTCCAGAAAGCAAGCAGGTGTTCAGCATGAACCGTATTGTTTACACAGTTCAGGCACAGGGAGCCACTCTTATTATTTCTGGGAATTGTGAGAGCCACCCAGAATCCAAGTTCCCAGATGCCAGTCAAGGGCCTGCCTTGCAAGCATGCTTCTCTAAGATTAGCAATTCATGTAAACTTTATTCTGCACATCTACAGTATACCAATGACACTTTTAAAATAGCTATATTGTTTTTTACTACCAAGACTCAGAATGGAGTTTAAGATTTCTCTGTGATTCTTTTTTGGCGTTAAAGTATGTCCCTGTGGAGATACAGGGTCAAGTGCTGTGTTTAGTAACTATTTTTCTTTGTGTAGGTCTCCCATCATCACATACAGTTTGGTTAATTTGCTTCAATCTGTTGTTAATTTTTAGGGATTTTAGAATTTTTGATATAATGTTTTAAAATTATGTAAGACATTTATATACAGTATTTCTCAAAGTCAAAACTGTATAATAAGGTACAGTCACAGGAGTGAATGTGTGGTGTGTACGTATATATTTATATTCCCCCCTTTGTTAAATAAAAGCGTACTATTAAACACATTTTTGCAACTTTCTTTTTTCACTTAACATATGCAATATGTTCTAGAGATCCATATATCTTGGAGGTCACTGTTCCTGGAGCTCCTGCTTCTGTAGCTGGGAGGATGATGTGGAATTACTGGTACACTGTGGAACCTATTGATACAGTGGGGAACTATGGTGCAGGGAAGGAACATGCCAAGTTCAGGTTTAAACAACATGTCCAGGTGGTTCTGTCAAGAAAGCCAGTGGATTTACAGGTCTCCAGGAGGAGTGCATGGGCTGAGTGTTGACCAGCATGTGGAAGTAGATAAGATGTCATTGAAGCCATGGGAGGGGACAGGGTCTCCCAAGGAAAGAATAGGGCGGGAGATGAGAAGAGGGCCTAGGCCAGAGCCTGGAGGGGCTCCAGCATTGAGGGGACAGGTAGGGGAGGAGGAGCAGCCAGCAAGGGCAGTAAAACCTTGGTGAACAGGGACGGGTTCATGGCCTCTAGGTTGTCTTGTCCATCTCTTAATCTGGCATCTTGAGAAGGAGATCATGATTGGAGTTCTTCACCTACAATTGTATCGCGTTTTCAAAACACAATCCCTGTGCTCTTGTGCTCTGTCCTTGCAGACATGGCATGCTACTGCGTATTATAAATAACAAACATTGGTATTGTCGTTGGTGGCTGGGGAGGCTCATGAAGGGTCCCTAGGGAGGGAGGTGCTGAGCCTCCTGTCATGGGCAGAGGAGCATGGCTGTTCACCTCCTGTTGCGCATGAAGCCGTTCGAGGTAAGCCACAGAAGCCTGGGTTAGTTCAGCAGACTTCAGAAAAGGAGGCCCTTTTTGTTCTCTTTAAGGTTTTCAGTGGGATAATGGATTAAAGTCTTTTGAGACAGGGAGTTGATGAAGGGTTCAAAAATATGCCTCCATACCCCCCACCCACTGCCATTTAGCAGTTAATTTCAGACAACAACCTCATCTTTTAAAATTTAAATATAGTACATGACATCTCCCGTTTTTATTGATCTTGCATTTAGGGGAACAAGGCCCACACAAGTGAATTGTCTTCATAACTGAAGCTTACTGTTTTAACTTTTTATTTTAGCTTTTCAGTGGATCGGTAGCAAAAAATATACAGTACTGTTAATCTAACTTTTTACTGGTGCACTGGGGGAGCAAATGGTCCCAAGTTACACAGGGGATTCTGTTGCTAACTTTCTCTATGTGTCCCCATAAGGCAGCCTTTCTCACTCCCAAACTCCTCACAGCATTCTGTGCATAAACAAGGTTACAAAGAGAGGGTGAGTGCTGAGACTGTGCTGCTTAGAGGTTGTCCCTAACAGCTAGCTGGGATTTGGAAGGAGTTTGGAAGGGAATGAAGAGGGTTTTAACATGGGGACAGGGTGCTCTTAGGGAGAAAGGGAGCCCATGGGAGTGGGGGCAGCTCGTAAGACCCCAGGCAACTTGAAGGCAGTTGGGAGATACCTGGAGGTGGAGGAGGGCAGGAGGTAGAAGAGGGCAGAAGTGAGGGTGGGAGGACCCAGAGAAGAGTCTTGCTCTCTCTGCCGTTTTGCTGAGGGCAAAATCTTCCTTTTTGCTTAGCCTATAGAAACAAGGGTTATTAGTGGCTTTTTGGGTCAGAAGATAATATTTTTGGCTCCAGATGATGGGAAAGCCTTTGAAAAGCAAAAGAATGTCTTTCCTGTTGTTGCAGTAAGCTGATTTTTTGCAACTCGCTTATGACTTCAGTACTTCAATACTTAGCAGATTATTTGAAAGCTCTTTGGGGGGTAATCAGGGAGGAAAAAAGGGAACACATACAAATGCTTCCCACTCCACCCCCTTCCTTTTCATAGTAGGAGCAAGACCCAAGTCCCTAGAATCCTAAGCCAGATGAAAAGCTTTTCTCATTGGCACCTCATTAAACTCGGACTTGAGAAAACAAACATTTGTTTGAGCCTAATGGGGGCCTGGGCCACACTTAATCCAAGCATTTTCTTGTAGGATGGATTCTAAAATGTAAGATAGTATATCCTAGAACCATTTCCATCTAGTCCAGGTTAGTAGGTAAGTTTCATCTCTCATGCCAAGTCTGATCGATTGCATAATGGCCATCGTGAAAAGGATTCTGGGGCTGCTGCTTTGCTCTGAAGGAAAGAAATTGATCAATGATGTGTGTTTGCTGTGAGCTGGGATTAGAGACTGATAGTGCTCGTCCTTGGATTGGTTAATGATTCTCTACCAGGCTGCACATTAGAACCATCTGGGGAACTTTCAAAGGCTTAGACTATACCCAGAGAGATTCTGATTCAGTTGTTCTCTGAAGCTTTAGATCAGTATTTTCTTTTTATTTATGTTTTTGAGACAAGGTCTGGCTCTGTTGCCCAGGCTGGAGTGCAGTGGCACAATCATAGCTCACTGTAGCCTTGACCTCCTGGGCTCAAGTGATCCTCCCTCCTCAGCCTCCTCAGTAGCTGAGACTGCAGGTGTGCACCACCACACCTGACTAATTTTTAAATAATTTTTTGTAGAGACGCGGTCTCACTATGTTTCCCAGGTGGGTCTTGAACTCCTGGGCGCAGGTGATCCTTTCACCTTGGCTTCCCAAAGTGATGGGATTACAGGTGTGAGCCAGTGTGCCCAGCTTGGATCAGTTGTTTTTTTTTTAAGTGTCCAGGTGATTGTAATATGCAGCCACTGCTTGTCTTCAGATGACTTCCCTCAAGCACAAACCAATTTTAGGAGGGCAGGATGTTCAGTTCTTAGATGTGTTAAGTTTGAAATAATAGCAAAATGTCCTATGTGAGAAAGGAAGAGCGAGCAAGAAGTTGGGAATAGAGAGAGACCTGATAATTATTTTATTAACAGCATTATCACGCATTATCACGCTTGTAATCCCAGCACTTTGGGAGGCTGAGGTGGGCGGATCACCAGAGGTCAAGAGTTCAAGATCAGCCTGGCCAACATGGTGAAACCCTGTCTCTACTAAAACTACAAAAATTAGCCAGATGTGGTGGCACACATATGTAATCCCAGTTGCTAGGGAGGCTGAGGCAGGAGAATCACTTGAACCCAGGAGGTGGAGGTTGCAGCGAGCTGAGATCGTGCCATTGCATTCCAGCCTGGGTGACAGAGGGAGACTCTGTTTCAAACAAAAACAAAAACAAAAAACAAAAAAAACCCCAGCATTATTACTTGAAACTCAAGCATGAGTTGCTGTTTTTCAAGGGAAAGGAAGATTCAGGAAAGACGTGAACTTGGAGTATGCCCACCCTGCTTGAAGTAGTTTCCGTGCAATGTAGATAGACTGAGAAAGTTTGGGTGCTGTCCTAGAACCCAAGAGCAGGGGTGCGGTGGGGCCTCTGGAAGTGGTGGGGCTTCTGGAAGTGGCAGGAACTGGGACTTAATGCTTATAATCAGCATGCTCTCTGCCTCCCCTCCTGTCCCCCTCCTGTCTTTTGCTTTTCTCACTAGGACCCTGCTTCTCTGCTTGCTGGCCCTGTGGTGAGATGCAGCACAGCCACTAAACACAACCATGCCTTCCTGCTGGTCTCAGTTCCAGAATCCTCAGGGAAGGAACTGTGGCTGACCCAGCTTGGGACAGCTGTGGCCTGGGGGAGGGGAGGGTTCTGTGGCGTGACCTCTGAGTGGGGATGGGAAGGTCTGTTTCCCCAGGGGGAGTGCTAGGCAGATGAAGCTGGGGTCTCCATTTCTCCCCTCTTTCAAATGACAGGCAGAGCAGTGGTCAGGAGACCAGGAGAGTGTGGCCTCCCTGAAGTTCACTGAATGGTCCAAGGAGAGCTCATGAGACCAGTTCCCTGGAGAGGATTGAGGAAAGCCGGCCTAGTCTGATGCTGCCACTGTGTTCCAGCTGCTTTCCTTGAGAGTTGGGTTTCAGTAGAAGAAAGTTCTCAGTAGGGAGTTCTTGGCTTTCTAGGGAGGTCCCGGGGTAGGCTTGAGGGGTCTGTGAGCCCCCTCAAATTGTGTACAATAATGTGAGGTTTATATGTCCAGGCACATTTTCTGGGGAGATGGTCCATAGCCTCTCTACATGGAGTGCAGTGGGAAGTAGGGGGGCAGGTTTCTTCTCAAGTTAGGGAGCCTGTCTTCCTCCTCCCCATAATCTTCCTGAGCTTGTCTCCAAGCCTCTTTTGGACCCATTTCTACACAGAGTGTTGATTCAGTCAACCCTAAGCAAGTAGGTGTTGACTTTGAGTTCAGCAACTCATGTGGCAGCTAGTCAGTCATACACAGTAGTGAATCAGAAACTGTCCTAGGATCAGCATTGACCGTTCTCATCTCTTCATGTGCTTATGGCGCATCTCGTCAGCCTGCAGCCAGCTGCCTGCTTCTAGAAGGAAGTCCATTCACTTCCACTCTGCTGTGTTTGTTGATTGCCACCGTCTCATGTTAGTGGGGACTCTTCCTGTTGCAAGTTCAGAAACTCAGCTCCAGCAGCTTCCTTGAATGGAAACAGTATTGGCTCTTGGAACTGGGAATTTGGAGGCACAGCTGGATTTAGGGGTTCGAGGGGTCTCCAGGGCCCCATCTGTCTCCATCTCCTGGCTTTCCTGGGAGTGGTGGCTTCCTTCCTAGGCCCTTCCTCCGTGTTGGGAAAGATGGCTGCAGCAGCTGCAGTCAGTGCCCTTATCAGTTGGGATTGTGAGGTGAAAGAAGCCATTTCTCTGCCTCTGCTCACCTTCTGAGTCTCATGGAAGGCCTCTCCTTGGCCATGTACATCTTGCCCCACAGGTGAGAAGTGGGAATCAGTACTGTCTCTAGCCAGGCCACATGTAGCTGCCCACTCTTGTGGCGGCAGTGACTGAGAGTCCCCAGAACCTTATGGGACAGGGAAAGGGCAGGGCTCCCATGGAAAAGGGGTGCTGGGAAGACAGACAGCAGGTGGCCAGCACTGTGAGCTAGTGGAGCACTCAGCACAGGCGATGGTGAGAGTGGCGGCTCCCAATGTGATGATCGTGGAGACTTCACAACCAGCCAGAAGGCCCTGCAGTGTTTAGACCCCTGATGATGTTTTGGCTCATCAGGGTGGTGAGCCACCTGCACCTGCTGCATCACAGGTGGCTCATTCCTGTGCTGCAGTAGGACAATGGCCTAGAAGGTCAGGATTCTTCTGGAAAATGTTGCACAAGGGTCTTCATTTTACATGAGGCCCCCGGTTGCCAGTGAGGGCTGCCGTAAATAAATAATGAACCCAGGCAAGCATCCACCCACACTTAACACCTCAGGATATGGGCTCACAGAAGCAACTTTGCGATTCTGCTCTGTGTGGGTTTTTTTTGTTTGTTTGTTTCTGTTTCTGTGTGTTTTTAAAGCTTGGGAGGAGGTTGCAGTGGAATTGGTAGGCAGGCTGTTTTTTTCTTAATGACCCGTTCTGGAGAGATTGCCATGTGGTGGGCAGGGTGAGGGTATAAACATGCTCCCACCAGCCTGTGGTCTGGAGATGTGTACCGGCTGGTTCCTGGGAGAGACGGCTGGACACACAGGAACCACAGAGCAGCCAGTGGGGAGGGCCGGCATTGTGGTGCTGAATTGTGTCTGGAATGAGCTCCCAAGGCTGTTCTTGCTAATCACAGTCCTCCCCGCCTGCAAAGTTCGTCCTGGACTCTGTGTCTCCATTTGCCATGTTGAGCCCACATGGATGGCCTCCCCTGCCCTCTGCTTCAGCCCGTCCTATCTTTCCTCAAGGCCAGTGCTAGTTTCATCTCTGCAAGGCCTTGCCAGCTCCTACCCAGTCTCAGGCCCTCATGGCCCGCTGGGACGGGCAGGACCAGCCCAGCAGAGTGGTCTGAGTGCTGACCTGCCCTTAATCTGCCTCTGTCATCAGAAGAGGACATTCCTGCCCAAGTCCATCGTTCTTAGAGGGTCACTGGAGATAAGGTGCACGAGGGTGCCTGAGTGTAGCAGAATGGTTTTCTTTCCCTGGGCCATTTTCAAGGAAAGAGTGACCTGTGTAGAATGTCATTTTGCCCTGGTTTACAGGACTAAATCCACATTAAACTGTAGAGTGGAAATCATAAAATTCAGTGCACCTTTCCTGCTGGAAGGGATGTGGTGTATGTGGCACAGATTCGATTATTCGGACCTGAGGAATAGCAGCAATTTTCTGGCCTGGCAAGCGCTGCAGAGCTGCTTCATTATTGATGGGTCCTGTGTCCACGCAGGATGCCTCCGTGAACCCAGGAGCCACCTGGCAGCCAGAGTTTCCTCTCATATGTGCCAGTGTGATTGCTGAGGAAACTCGAGGCTCGCTCCAGAGGAGGCACAGTGCTCCCAGCTTTAAAGGCGGGGCTGTCGGCTGTGTAGTCTGCCGTCTGTGTGGCTGGTACCGGCAGTGTACCTTGGAGGAGAAGTGAAGAGGCAGCCCTTCATTCAGATGCATTCTTCTCCGTGAAGAACTTGGAGCTACAGGCCCTGTGTGGCTAGGACCCCAGGGCCCAGGTCCTGTGGGTCACGGCCGCCTTTGCTTCCCTGCAGCTTGCATGGGGCCACTGCCTGGCCTCAGGGAGCCTGAGTGGCCCTTGCCAGTGGAGTGTGGCTTGCAGCGGCTGGCTCGCTAGGGCGATGGAGAGGCTCATTGAGTATCCACATGGCACACCCGCTAAGTGTGCATTCTCTTCATTCCCCGTAGGGCCTGGCGCAGTGCCCACATGTACTGGGTGCAGGTAGAGATACAGAGGATGAAAGGAAGCAGAGTACTGGGAGACACTGGCTGGCCGGTAGCCCAGGGTGAGAGTGTGGGCTGTGTGAGGGGGGCCTGCCCAGAGACAAGGGCCAAGGCCGAGTGAGAGGCCTGGAGACAGGGGCCCCTGCTGAGTGTCTTGGAATTTATCTCACATGAAGGGGAACCAGCAAGGTTTTAAAAGGAGGAAGCAGACATGATTTGGACTGTTGTCGTTGTTTTAGGAAAATCAACTCTGAAAGTAACTCAAAGAGTGATGAGCATGGGGGATGGAGGCATGGGCAGGGGAACCTGTGGGAGGTGGATGCAGTTGGCAAGGCCGGCACGGGACCTGGGTCTGAGCATCCAGAGGGGATGGGTTGGGTCTAGAGCCCTTTGGAAAGTGGAGTGGACAGGCCATGGGGATAGTTGGATGCCGAGAACTCAGAAGTGACATGTAGGTGTCTAGTTGAGTAACTGGGTGTGTGACAGCTCTAAAGCTGAGGTAGGGAAGAGAGGAGGAGGTCTGGGATGAGGAGGAGACAGATCAGGCATTCAGATGACTTGGTAACTGTAATATGTACACACACCCACAGAAAACTGCCTTCAGCTGTAAAAAATCAAGTGTAGTTGAGCCCAGGAGTTCTGGGCTGTAGTGCGCTATGCTTAGTCTGTACTAAGTTCGGCATCGATATGGTGACCTCCCGGGAGCGGGGGACCACCAGGTTGCCTAAGGAGGGGTGAACCAGCCCATGTCGGAAACAGAGCAGGTCTAAACTCCCGTGCTGGTCAGTAGTGGTATCGTGCCTGAGAATAGCCACTGCACTCCAGCCTGGGCAACATAGCGAGACCCTGTCTCTTAAAAAAAAAAATCAAGCATAGTCTGGAGCACAAACCCACTTTTCTGACTCCTCTCGGGACTTTAGTCACAAACAAGGGGCTTTTAAAGTGGCCCATCAACAGATAGCTTCTCGGAGGAGCTGTCCTTAGTGTTCCAGAGGCACCTGGTGGTTCTGGGGGCTGCTAAACAGAGAGTAGACTTCACAGTTAGCTCAGATTCAAAGCATCCCTACCCCCGAGGGCCCCAGGAAACCAGGAGAGGCTGGACGGCATAACCATGAAGAGGTAGGTTCAGATCTTGTGTCTCCTATTCACCAGCTAAGACCTTAGTCAAGTCATTTGACCTGAGTGTTTGTTCCTTTGTTTATAAATTGGGCCTTGTTATGGCACTTTGTGAGGCTGTCATGTCCAGACACGCAACACAAGGCCTGGCATATTTTAAACAATAAATAATTAGCAGCTGTTGTAGCTCTTGTTATTTTGTAGAGAGGGAGTCTCGCTCTGTTGCCCAGGCTGGAGTATAGTAGCTATTCACAGACATGATGATAGTGCACTGCAGCCTCAAACTCTAGGGCTTAAGTGATCCTCCTGTTTCAACCTCTCCAGTAGCTGGGATGACAGGTGTGTGCCACCCCACCCAGTTGTTATAAGTATGCCTGGGGATGTATATTGGGTTTTAAATATGTTCATATCCTCTGTGACCATGGAAAAGTGAGGCCTAATTTTAAGTGCTATATTTTCATGGGAATAAACAAGAATGAAGTTCCCATGGTTATTGGGAGATCGTGGCTGTTCTTTCATTTCATTCATTCATTCATTCAGCGACAGTTGAAGCTATCCCAAAGTGTTCATGGGCTAATAGGGGAGTCTAACATGAAAACATGTAACTATGGAAAAATAATAGTGGCATTATGGGTTGGGCATGGTGGCTCACGCCTGTAATCTCAGCACTTTGGGAGGCTGAGGCGGGTGGATCACTTGAGGTCAGGAGTGCGAGACCAGCCTGGCCAACACGACAAAACCGCATCTCTACCAAAAATATAAAAATTAGCTGTGCATGGTGGCGGGTACCTGTAATTCCAGCTATTTAGGAGGCTGAGGCAGGAGAATGACTTGAACCTGGGAGGCAGAAGGTTGCAGTGAGCTAAGGTTGAGCCACTGCACTCCAGCCTGGGCAAAAGAGTGTGACCCTGTCTCCAAAAAAGCAGTGGTATTATAAGGTTCCTGGGTACCTAGGGGAAAGGGGGAAGAGGGGTTGCCCCCAGCTGGAGGGAGGAGCAGGGAAGGAAGGCTAGACATGAGTAGGAGGGTATTCGTGGACAGGCCAAACCATGGGAGCAGTTTGCTGGGTGGCCAAGGAAACAGGTGTTCCTGTTGATGAAGGTGACCAGTGGAAGCCCTGGGGCCTGACTCAGGTGGGGGATGAAGAAGAGCCCAGGTGAGGCTGGAGAGGTGGCCTCCTTAGATGCCATTCCAGAGAGAGCCACTGGAAGGTTTAAGGTGGAAGGTGCAGTGGTCAGACCTGCACTTCAGAACACTTCCTTTGGTAAGTGCATGAGGAATGTGACAGAGACAGCAGGCACTTTGGTTAGCAGTGGGTGGAACTGAAGGGGGAATTGGATGCTGGAGAGAGTAACAGAATCAAGAGGTAGAAGGGGTTATGTCAGCAGGACATGGCGACTCATTGGACTGTGGGGAGCAGAGAGAGGGTGAGGTCACTGGGTCTCTGGTTGCTCCACCAGCGAGAGGTGGGCTGGGCCTTCTGGGCCTGGGATGGTTGAGTTGGAGGTGCCTTGGAGACGCCAGTCCCAATCGTCTGGCAGACAGCTGGATCAAGGGAGAGGTCTGGGAGGTGCCAGAAGGGCTGAGGGTCCATAGAGGGCCTGTGGAGTGAGGGAGGCCCTGGGGCGGCAGTTGGGCCTCACTGTCCCTGTGGTCTCTGAACTGAGCCCCATCAAAACTGGAGGAGCCCCCAGCCTGAAGCTCAGAAGGCAGACTCCTTCCTAGAGATCCAGGCAGGCCTTGCAAGTTTCATTTTGTTTTATTTGGCTAGGTTACATAAACAGAATAGGGAGACCTTCAGATCATTTTGACTTTTGGCGGGAGGAGGCTCAGCAGGCCGAGGGAATCCAGAGCTGCTGTGAGAGGCTCGGCTGGGGAGGGGAAGCCCTCCAGTTATCTTGGGACAATCACTCCTTGGGGGCCTGAGACCTGGCTGGCTCTTTGTATCTGGTTATCTCGCCTGGTTGGCAGGAAACGATGTTGGCTGATAGGAGGGAGCTGACAGGCCTCTGGACTGGATCCGAGACAGGGATGCCCTCCCCTGCATGGTCCCTCCTCTTCTGTAGGGTGGGCTGAGGCTTGGGCCAAGGACCCATGGGGCAAGCAGGGAAGGTCAGGGAGTAAAGTGAGCTGGAAGCCAGGGTTGGCAAATGAAACACAAGAGGGTTATTTTTCTCATCTGGAAGTGTCCCCCTCTCAAGAGTCTTAGTCCGCTTCTTATTTCCCCATTTCTTATAAAGAACATGGGCACTAAGAAACATTTCCCAGTCATAGTGCTGGGGGTGGCAGGATTTGGGGGCCGTGGCCGGCACCTGAAAAGGGGCAGTGCTGCCTCAGCCCATTGCTGCCACGAGGGAATGCAGGGCCAGTGTCACTGGATGGTTAGTTTCAAGAGAATCTAGGAATCCAGATTTAATGGGAAATCTCCCAATAGTGTACATTTTTAAATAAGCACTGCAGGCCAAATGAAGTGTGCTTGTGGGACGAGGCCCCTGGGCTGTGGTTGGCGCTCTCCGGGCTAGCCTGGTCCCCTTACGTCCTTTCTAGCCATGGCACACTGCAAGTTATCACCCAGAGGAGGAGAGGACACTAGACGGGAGCACACTGAGCCTGTTCCAGATTCTTCTCTGACAGGAGCCCGAGTGGCCTGGGCCAGGCTGTGTCCCTTCCCTGGAGTCTCCTCCCTTCCTTATCAGCATAATAAAGGCCAGGCTGGATCTGTAGGTTTGAACCTTCTGTTCCTTAGCAGCAGAACTTTGTTTCATTTAAATCTTACAAGGGACAAATCACAGTGTATGAAATAGATTGAAAATCAGAGCTGCCCCAGTCGCAAGGGGAGTCTGGAGTTCTGCCCTGAGGCTGCCTCTGCTCTCCCCTACAGAGGCACCTCTGCCAGGCTCCGCAGAACACAGTGTGGGACTTTTACCTGCCGGCTGGCCCTCCGCACCCCTCCCGGCCCTGGTATTCTGTGGGTTGAACGGGAGGACAAGAATGGTAGCCAGAGGAGAGCAAGCCACAGTGGGTCTGCCCCTCAGCCTGCTCCTTGCCCACATTTTGTCTAGTCTCTGGCACAGGGTGACCGGCCAGCCACTGGGTGCAGCTGCCACTTCCTGGGTGCTTTCCATGTAGTTTTCCTCCTCACATCAGCCCTGTAAGTTGTGCGTGGCTCTTTCCATTTCACAGGTGAGTAAACCAAGACACAGAAAGGGGAAGTGAGTTTCCCACAAGGTTATGTGGCTGGAAAAGGAAGGATCCCAGGTTCCATCTAGGCATCTGGGACCCCACAAGCTGCCCCCTTCCCGTGGAGCCTCCTGTATTCTTCACGCAGAGCCACGATGCTCCCGGGGCAGTCCCACATACATGTGGATGCCAGGGCCTGGGAATCATGATGCCATCTCTTGTGTTTCTGCGGCATGCTTCTTTGCTTTCAGATGTGATCTCCTTTTGCTGGTGTCAAGCTTGATCCATCTAAGCAGGACTTTCATTTTTATCACTACACAGGAGGCTGAACTATCTGAGCCCAGAAGTGCTGAGGTGACGAGGAAGCCCAAGACTACTGTTCCTTCTGTGAACAAGAGGCCCAAGAAAGAGACCAAGAAGAAGCGGTAGAAGAGGAGGCCTGAGGAGCCAGGCAGGCAGGGAGAGGGCCTTGGGGACAGCCCTCCTGGGAATATACATCCTGTTCCCCCCTCCGTCCCAGGCTCAGGGTCTGAGGAGGCTGCGACGCCCTCTGACCGCAGAGATCTAAACAGTCATGACAGTCCCCAGGCTCCAGCTGGGCAGTCTACCACTTCCTCTTCCTTCTGCTTCTGTGACAGTTTAGAGTGAAACACACCGTGAGCAAAGACTGTATTAGGAGGTTTGTTCAGAAGTCGGGTCAGCTCACAGAGTCACACTTTCTTACTTAGTCATGTGTGCAGCCTTGAGTCACCCCCTCCTTGTGGATTTACACTACATTTTCGAGTCATTAATGCTGACAGGCATACCCTCTCCCATTATTTGTGCACTACAGATCTCCTGCTAATCAGTCACCTTTGTTGCTGCTGTGTAGACAGAGCCAGGCCTCACTTGTTTGTTTAGACCAAGACACCATGGCCATGCAACACTAGTGATCCCACTAGCTGCGACAGCCAGGCCCGGAAAATGGCTGATGTGATAGCCAGCAGATGGCCCAGGCCAGGGTAGGCAGCGCCTGTGTCTGCTCCGTCAGGTGCAGGGATTTGGCTGAAGGCATGCATATTTCCTGAGCACAAACTTCCCAAGCCTCTGAAATGGGAGGCTTGTCAATTTCAGACCAACTTCCTTTCTACCCATCATAGCACGTTCAAGGTGTGCCTTTTCATTCCACCTGTACATCCCCCATCCCTTCAATTCTTCCATTCCCTGACCCGTGAGAGTTCCTGGGGGAAGCGTGGTGAATAAACTGACATGCATGCTGAATATGCCTGTGTTGTCTTTTGCTGAGGGAGAGGGGAAGCCTAGGATCCTGCCCTGGAGGTGAGGGAAAGGCTTGTCCCCCAGAGAAGTGGGACAGTGAGGGTAGGGAGGGCCAGAATGGGGTGGCTTTGGTGAGAACAGCTCTGCAGGCTGAGCCATTCTGGAAGAAGTTTTCAGGAAGGGTCTGGCTAAGTGCTTCGTGTGGCCCTTAGTCACTGGAAACACTTGTGAACAGCCATGGGTGTGTGAGAGTTTCCACTGGGTCCCCACTCATTCCCCACATTCCTTATGAGGAAGATACCGCTTGTCCTCAAAGTGGCTTGAGAAAAACCAAGTACAATACGGTAAAAGGCCTTACGTGGCATTGCACGGGTCTAGTCACTTGCCCTGAATCAGCTGCTGAGGAAAAGCCCTGGCCCCTTGGTAACTCAGATTAGCCCAGCTCATTTACGGCCCACCAGACCACTTTCCCAAATGTCAGTACTGATGAGCATCTTAAGGGATGAGCGACTGTCATCTCTGTTGTGGAGATGGGAAGCTGAAGTCCAGACTACTTGAGAGTGTCCATGCTGGGATTTGGACCCAGCCTACGGCACATTCCTTGGTATTTAACACGTATCTAGCGAGTGTTGGTATTCATGTTGCTGTAAGGGTCCTGCTGTGCTGCAGAGGGGCTTGGCAGGATCTAGCAGTTTAGGTTTCAGGAGAGGAAGTCCAGGGGCTGGAGTTTGTGCATAATGAAGGGCCAGTCGTGGCCAGATCCTGGCATGAGAAGGAGCTACTGCAGAGTGTTTCTGTTTCTCAACACTTAACGAGAGCTTTGGTGCCAGGCACCATGCTAGGAACTGAGGATGCAGAAATAAGGAACTTTTCAGAAACCCAGAGTGCACCTGGCCGAGTGGGAGACTCAGACATGTAAGCAGGGTTGATGTGGGGAGTTTCTCCAACAGAGGAGCAGCAGGTGTTCCCAGGGGCACCGAGCCCAATCTTGAGGGGTCAGTACAGCCACCTGGCAGAGTGGAAGTGATGGAGCTGAGTCTTAAAGGCTCAGCAAGACTTGAGATCACAGGGAAATGAGGCTGGGAGAGCAGGGTCCTCACCAGTAGTGCCGACCTGTTTCAGCTTGTGGAGGAGAGACAGCTTCTGGCTCCCAGGAGCAGTGCTACCTCAGTAGATGCAACTCCCTTACATTCTCTCCCTTAAAGGCTGGGCCAGAGAATAGCCCTCAGAAAGCAAGGCCGTCATCCTCTGCTCCACCAAACCCTTCCACATTTACTGTGGGCAGAGTTTGCAGCATTTGGTTCTCTTGGCTTTTCGGACCCATCCTCTCTGGATTTCCCTTCTGCATTGCTAGTTTCTCCTCATGAGAGGGGCCCAGGCTTCAGTCCTTGGTCCTTTATCCTCTGTTATGCAGAAGCTCTAGTCCCTAGACTTCCTCTCTGCACACACTCCTTTGGAGATCCCATCTAGGCTCGTGGCTTTAAATACCACCTGTATTAGGATTTTCCAGAGAAATATAGAAGGAGACTTTTTTTTTTTTGAGACAGAGTCTCGCTCTATCCCCTAGGCTGGGGTGTAGTGGCGCCACCTCGGCTTACTGCAGCCTCTGCCTCCTGGGTTCAAGTGATTCTCCTGCCTCAGCCTCCCAAGTAGCTGGGATTATAGGCACCTACCACCATGCCCGGCTAATTTTTGTATTTTTAGGAAAGATGGGTTTTCACCATATTGGCCAGGGTGGTCTTGAACTCCTGACCTTGTAGTCTGCCTGCCTTGGCCTCCCAAAATGCTGGGATTACAGGCGTGAGCCAACATGCCCGGCTGACACCTTTTTTTAAAGTTTTGTTTGTTTGTTTGTTTGTTTTGAGACGGAGTCTCACTCTGTCCCCCAGGCTGGAGTGCAGTGGTGCCATCTCAGCTCACTGAAACGTCCACCTCCTAGGTTCAAGCGGTTCTTCTGCCTCAGCCTCCCAAGTAGCTGGGATTACAGGTGCGTCCCACCACGCCCAGCTAGTTTTTGTATTTTTACTAGAGATGGGGTTTCACCATGTTGGCCAGGCCGGTCCTGAACTCCTGGCCTCAAGTGATCTATCTGCCTCAGCCTCCCAAAGTGCTGAGATTACAGACATGAGCCACTCTGCCCGGTGAGACTTCTTGTAAGATATTGTCTCCAGTGATTATGGAGGCTGAGAAGTCTCACAACGGCTGCTTGCAAGCTGGAAACCCAAGAAAGCCAGTAAAGGGCCGATGGTGTAGATTCTGTCTGAGTCTGAAGGCCTGAGAACTTGGAGTGCTGAGAGCAGAAGACAGATGTCCTAGCTCCTGCAGTCAGGCAGTGGGAGGGGAACCCAACTTTCCTCCCTCTTTTTGTTCTGTTCAGGCCCTTAAATGGGATAAGGCCCACCCGCTTTACTCAGTGCACGGATTAAAATGCTAATCTCTTCCAGAACACAGACACGCCCAGAAATACTGTTCAATCAGATACCTGTGCATTTGTGGCCTAGTCAAGTTGATATGTAAAATTAACCATCACACCACTCACATGTTGATGCCTCCCAAACACATCTCTCCAGCCCCTCTCCTAAACTCTAGACTCACATAGCTGACTTCCTACTCATTATCTGCATTTGAATACCCAACAGGCACTTCAAACACATTCCCGATCTCACCAGCAGCCCTAAGCCTGCTCTTTTTGTGGTCTTCCCCATCTTAAAGAGAATCTTAAAAAAACAGTATATAGGCCTGGCGTAGTGGCTCACGCCTGTAATCCCAGCACTTTGGGAGGCCGAGGTGGGTGGATTGCTTGAGGTCAGGAGTTCGAGACCAGCCTGGCCAACATGGTGAAACCACGTCTCTAAAAAAAAAAAAAACAGTATATATTTAAAGTATACAACTTGCTGATTTGATATATGTATATATCGTGAAATAATCACAATCAAGCTAAATAAAATGCCCATCGCCTCACATGGGGGGTGTGTGTGTGTGTGTGTGTGTGTGTGTGTGTGTCGGGCGGTTGGGGGGTGGGGGTAAGAACACTTAGGATCTTAGAAAATTTTAAGTGTATACAGTTGACCCTTGAGCAACATGGGTTTGAAGTGTGCCATCCACTTATATACAGCTTGTTTTCAGTAAATACAATTCCTTCATATCCATATCCACATCTACAACCAGAGGCAGATCAAAAATAGTGTTTGTGGGATGTGAAATCTACACATATGGAGGGCTAACTTCTCCTAGAGGCGGGTTTCACAGGACTGATCTTGGGACTTGATTATGTGTGGACTTTGATATCTGTAGGGGTCCTGAAACAACTCCCAGGCAGATACCTAGGGATGACTGTAGTACAGCATCATTGTCTATGGTCACCATGCTGTACATTAGATCTCCAGCACAGTTGTACCCCTTAACCAACAGCTCCCCATCACCCACTACCCCCAGCCCTTAGCAACCTCCATTCTACTCTCTGATTCTATGAGTTTGACTATTTTAGATTCTACATACAAGTGAGATCATGCTATGTTCTCACTTTCTCTCTGTGTGTCTGGCTTATTTCACAGGTCATCCATGTTGCAAATGGCAGGATTTCCTTTCTTCCTTTTTTTTTCTTTGAGACAGAGTCTCGCTCTGTCACCCAGGGTGGAGTGTAGTGGTGCCATCTCGGCTCATGCAACCTCCGTCTCCTGGGTTCGAGCGATTCTCCTGCTTCAGCCTCCCGAGTAGCTGGGACTACAGGCGCACGCCACCATGGCTGGCTAATTTTTTTGTATTTTTAGTAGAAATGGGGTTTCACCATGTTGGCCAGGCTGGTCTTGAGCTCCTGAGCTCGTGACCTGCCCGACCCAGCCTCCAAAGTGCTGGGATTACAGGCATGAGCCACCATGCCCAGTCTGGATTTCCGTTTTTTTTTTTGTTTGTTTTTCTTTTGAGGCTTAATAATATTCCATTGCATGTATACACCATATTTTCTTTATCTATCAATTGACAAACATTTAGGTTGTTTCCATATCTTATCTATTATGAATAATGCTGCGATAAACATAGGAATGTAGCATCTCTTTGATATACTGATTTAATTTCCTTCGAGTAAATACCCAGAAGTGGGATTGTTGGATCATTTGGTAGCTCTATTTTTTTATTTTTTCAGGAGCCTCTATACCATTTTCTATAATGGCTGTACCAATTTACATTCCCACCAGTAGAGTCTCAGGTTTCCAATTTCTTCACGTCTTTGCCAACACTTACCTTTTGTCTTTAAAATAATAGCTGCTCTAATAGGTGTGAGGTGGTATCTCCCGGTTTTGGTTTGCATTATTTGGTGATGTTGACAACCCTTCCATAGACCTGCTGGCCATTAGTATATCTTCTTTGGAAAACTGTCTATTTAGGTCCTTTGACTATTTTAAAAATTGGGCTCGTTGGTTTTTTTTTTTTTTTCTATGGAGTTGTATGAGTTTCTTATATATTCTGGATATTAATGCCCTATCATACATATGATTTGGAAGCATTTTCTCCCATTCTGTAGATTGCCTTTTCATTTTACTGACTGTTTCCTTTGCTGTGCGGAAACCTTTTAGTTTGATGCAGTCCTGTTTTCCCATTTCTGTGTTTGTTGCTGTGCTTTAGTCGCCATATCCAAAAACTTGTTGGCAAGGCCAATGTCAAAACTCTTTTTCCTGGCTGGGTGTGGTGGCTCACACCTATAATCCCAGCACTTCGGGAGGCCTAGCTGGGAAGACATTTGAGGCCAGGAGTTCGAGACCAGCCTGGGCAACATAGTGAGAACACAGTGAGACACCATCTCTACAAAGAAAAATAATAAACTAAATTAAATTACATATATATATATATAATTTTAAAAAGCTTTTTTCCTATGTTTTCTTCTAGGAGTTTTACAATTTCAGGTCTTACACTTAAGTCTTTAATCTATTTGGAGATGATTTTTGTATACAGTATAAGGGTTCCATTTCATTATTTTGTAGGTGGCTATGTAGTTTTCCAAGCACCATGTATTTTTTATTTTTTGAGACAGAATCTCTCTCTGTTGCCCAGGAGGGAGTGCAATGGCACAATCATGGCTCAGCCTCCCAGACTTCAGTGATCCCCTTGCCTCAGCCTCCCAAGTAGCTGGGACTACTGCTGTACACCACCACACCCAGCTATTTTTTTCATTTTTTGTAGAGATTGGGTCCCACTATGTTGCCTAGGCTGGGCCTGAACTCCTGGGCTCAAGTGATCCTCCTGCCTCAGCCACCCAAAGGTCTAAGATTATAGGCTTGAGTCACTGTGCCCACCCCTAGCACCATTTATTGAAGAGGTTATCTTTCCCCTTTTGTGTATTCTTAGTGCTCTTGTCAAAGATTAGTTGACCATATATGCTTGGGTCTATTTCTGCGCTCTTTGTTCTTTTCCATTGGTCTATGTGTTTGTTTTTATTTTTAATTTAATTTAATTTAATTTATTTTTGAGACGGAATCTTGCTCTGTTGCCAGGCTGGAGTGCAGTGGCGCAATCTTGGCCCACTGCAACCTCTGCCTGCCGGGTTCAAGCAATCCTCCTGTCTCAGCCTCCCAAGTAGCTGGGACTATAGGTGCATGCCACCACACCCAGCTAATTTTTGGTATTTTTAGTAGAGGTGGGTTTTCATCGTGTTGCCCAGGCTGGTCGTGAACTCCTGAGCTCAGGCAATCTGCCCACCTCGGCCTCTTAAAGTGCTGGGATTACAGGCATGAGCCACTGTGCCCAGCCTGTTTTTATGTCAGCACCATATTGTTTTGATTACTATAGCTTTGTAATATAATTTGAAATCAGGAAGCGTGATGCCTCCAGGTTTGTTCTTTCTCAAGATTGCTCTGGCTATGTGGGGGTCTTTTGTGGGTCATATGAATTTTAGGATTTTCTTTTTTATTTCTGTGAAAAATGCCACTAGAATTTTGATGGGGATTACATTGCATCTGTAGGTTGCTTTGGGTAATATAGATGTTTTAGCAATATTAATTCTTCCAATCCATGAACATGGGGTATCTTTCATTTATTTGTGCCATAAAGAACATCTTAATTCTTCCAGTTGCTTGGGCTAAAAACCTTTATTTTTAACTTCCCTCTCTCTGTCATACTCCACTCTGACCCTTAAGTATCTCCTTGCCTTACAAATCCAAAATGATACTATCTCATCATTTCACTACCCTTATCTCACCTGAATATTGCAGCAGCCTCCTCATGGGTAGTCTGTTCTCAACACAGCAGACAGAGGGATCCTGTTAAAACCTGTGAGATCACATCCATCACCTGTCTCTATCTCACTCGGATAAAGGCCAAAGTTCTCACTGGGACCCACAGAGCCTGCAAGAACCCCTCCATCTCCTTCACCTCTCTGATTTCATTTCCCCACACTCCTCCTTGCCCACTTCACTATCTAAAGGACTGAATCACTAATGGTAAGATTGTGCTCATCAATGAGGAAGAGATTCTAGAGAAGAGTTTTGTTTCATTTTTTAACTTATTGGAGTAAAATTCATACTAGATAAACTTGACCATTTTAAAGTATACATTCAATTCAGTGGCATTTTAGTGCTTTCACAGTGTTGGACAGCCACTACCTCTATCTAGTTCCAAATTTATATATTTTTTAGAGGCAGGGTCTTGCTTTTTTGCCCAGGCTGGAGTACAGGGATGCCATCAGAGCTCACTGCAGCCTTGACATCCTGGGCCCAGGCAATCCTCTTGCCTCAGCTTTCTTAGTAGCTGGGCTACAGTTGCCTGCCACCACCCCCAGCTAATTTTTAAATTTTCTGTAGAGACAGGATCCCACCATATTGCCCAGGCTGATCTCAAACTCCTGGCCTCAAGTGATCCTCCCACCTTGGCCTCCCAAAGCCTTGGGATTACAGGCATGAGCTACCATGCCTCGCCAGTACAGCCACTTTAGAAAACTGGAGTTTCTGGGAGCTAAATGATGAGAACTTACGACACAAAGAAGGAAACAACAAACACTGGGGTCTACTTGCTGGAGGTGGGTGGGAGTGGGGAGAGGAGCAGAAAAGATCACTGTTGGGTACTGGGCTTAATAACTCAGTACTCAGTACTTAACTCAGTACTGAAATGAAATGATACGTACAACAAACTCCTGTGAAACATATGTAACAAACCTTCACATGCACCCCCAAACCTAAAATAAAAGGTAAAAAAATGAAAGAAAACTGGAATTAAAAAAAAAAAAATTCAACGTACATCTACCCTATGAGCCAGCATTCTACTCCTAGATATTACCCAAGAGAAATGAAAATATTTGTCCACAAAAATCTTGTACTAAATTCAAGCTAGATTGTTCATAGTAGTCTAAAACTAAAAATAGCCCTGATGCTCATCAACAATAGAATGAGTAAAATGCAGCATATTTATACAATGAAATACTACACACCAGCAAGAAATGATCTAATGTCTACATATCGGGCATGGTGGCTCGAGCTTGTAATCCCAGCTACTTGGGAAGCTGAGGTGAGAGGATCCCTTGAGCCCTGGAGTTCGAGGCTGCAGTGAGCTGTGATTGCACCACTGCACTCCAATCTGAGTGACACAGTGAGATCCCATCTCTTAAAAACAGAGGTACAGGCCAGGTGTGGTGGCTCACGCCTGTAATCCCGGCACTTTGGGAGGCTGACGTGAGTGGATCATGAGGTCAGGAGATAGAGATCATCCTGGCCAACATAGTGAAACTCTGTCTCTACCAAAATGCAAAAAAAATATAAATAAAAATAAATAAATAAATAAAATAAAAAGAAAAGAAAATCAGCCAGGCGTGGTGGCATGTGCCTGTAGTCCCTGCTACTCGGGAGGCTGAGGCAGGGGAATCGCTTGAACCCGGGAGGTGGAGGTTGCAGTGAGCTGAGATTGTGCCATGGCACTCCAGCCTGGTGACAGAGCAGGTCTCTGTCTCAAAAAAAGAACAAAAAGAGATACACGTTCAGTAGAAACCTTATTTTGAGTACCCATACAACCATTCTGTTTTTCACTTTCAGTACAGTATTCAGTAAATTACCTAAGATAATCAACACATTATTCTAGAACAGGCTTTATGTTAGATGATTTTGCCAAACTGTAAGCTAATGTAAGCATTCTGAACATGTTCAAGGTAGGCTAGGCTAAGCTAGGATGTTTGTAGGTTAGGTGTATTAAATGCATTTCTTTTCTTTTTTTTTTTTTAAAGACAGGGTCTCACTCTGTCATCCAGGCTGGAGTGCTGTGGTATGATCATAGCTCACTGTGTAGCCTCTAACTCCTGGGGGCTCAAGCCATCCTTTCACCTCAGCTTCCCGAGTAGCTGGCACTACAGGCAAATACCACCATGCCTGGCTAATTTTTTAAAATATATTTTTTGGTAGAGGTGAGGTCTTGCTATGTTGCCCAAGTTGGCCTTGAACTCCCGGCATTCAAAGCACTGGGATTGTAGGTGTGAGCCATTGTGCCTGGCCTAAATGTGTTAAAAAATTTTTTTTGTCGGTGTAGTAGGGGTATATATTTATGGGGTACGTGAGATATTTTAATACAGGCATACAATGTGTCATAATCACATTGAGGTACGCATTTACCATTTCTTTGTGTTACGAACAATCCAGTTACACTCTTTTAGTTATTTTTAAATATATAACCAATGATTGTTGACTGTAGTCACCTTGCTGTGCTATCAAATACTAGATCTTACTCATTCTTCCCAACTATAACCATCCTACCCAACCATTGCCCCTTCCCCTGCCAAATGCATTTTTGCCTTAAAGATATTTTCTACTTAGGATGGGTCTGTCAGGATGTGGCATCATTGCAAGTTGAGGAGCATCTGTACACTGTCTGGTCTGTTCCAGTGAAATTCTGAAATAGACAAAACTAACCTGTGGTGATAGAAATCAGATCTGTGGCTGCTTCTGTGAAGAGGGTTGATTAGGAAAGGGCGTGAAAAAACTATCTGGCATGATGAATTTTTTTCTTTTCTTTTCTTTTCTCTTCTTTCTTTTCTTTTCTTTCTTTCTTCTTTTTTTTTTTTGTCAGAGTCTTACTCTGTCGACCAGGCTGGAGTGCAGTGGCGGGATCTCAGCTGACTGCAACCTCCCCCTCCCAGACTCAAGTGATCCTCACAGCTCAGCCTCCTGAGTAGCTAGGACCGCAGGCAGGTGCCATCACACCCAGTGAATGTTTTGTATTTTTTTGTAGTGACAGGGTCTTGCCGTGTTGCCCAAGCTGGTCATTAACGCTTAGGCCAAAGAGATCCGCCCCCCTTGGCTTCCCAAAGGGCTGAGATTACAGGCGTGAACTATCATGCCCTGGTGGAAATGTTTTATATCCCGGTATCCAAGTTGACTGAATGCTTCAGATTTGAGCATTTCACTATGTGTAAATTATTCTTTCCTAAAATATTTTCCTAGGCTGAGGCGGGAGGATCACTTGAGCTCAGGAGACTAGCCTGGAGAACATAGTTAGGCTCTGTCTCTATCAAAAAAAAAAAAACAATAGCAACTTAAAAACAATTTTCCGGTGGGGCAGGACCTAAGACATGTGCTTTGGACACATTACGTCATTTAACTCCTAAGCAAATTGTCTCTTCCTTACAGATGTGAAAACTGAGGCTCAGAAGGTTTAAGCACCTTGCCTCATTAAGAAAAATGGGATTCAACCCAGCACTGGCTGGGCACAGTAGCTCATGCCTGTAATCCCAGCACTTTGGGAGGCCAAGGCAGGTAGATCACCTGAGGTCGGGAGTTCGAGATTAGCCTGACCAACATGGAGAAACCTCATCTCTACTAAAAATACAAAATTGGCTGGATGTGGTGGCATGTACGTGTAATCCCAGCTACTCGGGAGGCTGAGGCAGGAGAATTGCTTGAACCTGGAAGGTGGATGTTGCAGTGAGCTGAGATTGTGCCATTGCACTCCCACCTGGGCAACAAGAGCAAAACTCTGTCTCAAAAAAAAATTATATATATATTTATGTGATACAGCTGTTCTCCAAACTAATATTCAATATCGCATAACATTAAGTAAAAAAAAAAATTCAAAAAAAGAAAAAACCCCAGCGCTATGACCCCAAAGCCCATACCTCAAGGGTTACCTCTTCTCTCTCAACCCATTGTTTTCCCTAAGATTTTACAAATGGGGAAACTGAGTCCCAGAGAGGGTTGGAGACATGCTCAATGCCGTTTAGTTCTTTGGAATCAGAATGGAACTAGAACCCAAGACTCCAGAGCTTCCTTACTGCATCCCACTTGGGCAGAGAGGTCAAGCTTACTCCCGCCTCCACCCACCTGGGGGTTGGGAGCTCCAAGTATAATTTTTAAAGACTTTGTGTTATTGGAGTCGTCGTGTTATTGGAGTCCATTCTTAGCTGGTTTTCTGTGAATCATGAAGGCTTGCCACCCACCCTGCTGCAATTATCCTATTTGACCCCAGGACCCCCACCAGATTCACCTATTCCCTCCTTCCGTGGCTTCTTGGGTGGCAAGATTTCTAATCCAACACATTCCACAAACTTCCCTCTGCTTAATTTAAGAGGAGCCAGCATGAATGTCTCATCCTCTCCTTGACAGCTGGAGTTCTGACATGGATTCAGTTAATAACAACAAAAACAGCCCATCTAATTTGGTTTTAACGCACATCGGGTCAATCAACAATAAGAGTGGCTGTCATCAGGTTCAGCCCATCACGTTGTTCAGAAAGCAGTGTCGTCTCTTGTGTTGTTAGAAGGTACTATCTTGTGTTTTGAGAGAACTGGGCTTGAATGCTGATAGATTCCTCCCAAAAAAAAGCTTGGTTCTCTGGGAGGAAAAAAATATATGTGTCCTAGCTTCTTTGGCCTTCTTCTGCTAAAGAGAAATGTCATTTAAAAATTCTGGCCCAGCGTGGTAGCTAATGCCTGTAATCCCAGCACTTTGGGAGGCCAAGGCAGGAGGATTGTTTGAGCCCAGGAGTTCAAGACCAGCCTGGGCAACATGGTAAGACCCTCAACTCTACAAAAAAAAAAAAAACCAAAAAACAAAACAAAACAAAATTAGCCAGGCATGGAGGTGCACACCTGTAGTCCCAGCTACTCGGGAGGCTGAGGTGGAAGGATGGCTTGAGCCCAGGGAGGTGGAGGCTGCAGTGAGCTGTGATGGTGTCACTGCCCTCCAGCCTGGATGATAGAGAGAGACCCTGTCTCCAAAAAGAAAATGTCTTTTCCTCCTCCTTAAAAGTCAGAGTGTGTTTTATGGGCTGCCTTTTCTCTGGAACTGGCAAGTGGTGCTGTGAATGAATCACCCTGTTTCTTGGGAATGTTTTGCTCTAAGAGCTCAGGGGGTACAACAAGATGATAAACAGCCTCTTGAAAGGGCCTCTCCTCCCCCCAGCTGCGGGGCTTGGAGCCTGTGAGTTCATGGAACTGGACAGTGGCCGAGCTTTCAGAGACTGCTGAGTTCAACTCAGTTTTGCAGACGAGGAAACCTGGGCTTTCACATTCATGGAAGGGGAGCCAGGAGCAGGGCCGAGGCCATCTGAATACAACTGATCCCCACTGCTGGCGGGCCTGTGATTCATACCCCCATCAATCTAAGCTTCAGCCTCCTCCTCTGGAAGATGACGGCAGGAGGCCTGATGGTCACGATGGTTTCCTATCATTCAGGGACCCTGAGTCTTTGCTCCTATGTTGGCACTTGGTAGAAACGCCAAACCTGAAATGTGGCACGTTGCTTCTCAAGCCGGAGAAGGATCCAGGCTTATGGCCTTTAGCAAGAGCCCAAGTGCTTCAGTTTAGCTGAGGTGCGTTCAACAAGTGCACCCACGCCCTGGCCCTGTTTAGTCCCTATGCTGGGCACCGGGATGCCAGGTGGGTCAGATCTGGCCCCTGCTTCCAATCTGTGGGGCTAGACAGACACACAGACTATGACTATAGGCTGTGACAAGCCTGGGGGTATCAGGCCTGAGGGGCTTTGGGAACACAGGCGAGGGCCTGACCAAGCCTCGGGGAGGGCCAAGGAAGGCCTCTGGGGGCAGGTGGTCTCGCTGGAGGGTTCACGACCTGCGGCACTGAGAGGAGGTGAAGGACAAATGGAATGTGCCCTTGGGCAAGGCCCTTCCCCAGAACACACTTGCAGGGGATGGCGGAGGTCTCGCTGCCTCTGCACTTCTGGGGTGGGGAAACTGGATGTTCGTTTGTGAGCTTGGAGGGCGCCTGTCCATGGCCAGAGAGACTGTCCTATCCTGGCATCCAAGGCTGTGGCCTTCTTCATCTCCTATAGGTCCAGAGCCCTCCGGGAGCATCAGGGCACTGCCCGCTGCCCAGCAGCCCTCTCAGCTCTGACTGAGCCCCAGGGCGTGGAAACACCCCCAGCTGGGAGAGGTGAGAGTGAAGCACCCTGCCCTCTCTTAACTCCTGCCTTGTCCGCAGTCCACTGGAGAACTGCCACAGGCAGGAAACAGCCCTCAGTAATACAGAGGACTAAGGTGCACAGCTGCTCATCAATACCAAAAAGAAAGTTCTTTTTTTTTTTTTTTTTTTTTTTTTTTGAGACAGTCTCCCTCTGTCGCCCAGGCTGGAGTGCAGAGGCGTGATCCTGGTTCACTGCAACCTCCGCCTCCCAGTTTCAAGCAATTCTCAGCCTTCCAGTAGCCCGGGACTAAACATGTGCACCACCACACCTGGCTAATTATTTTTTATTTCTTATTTTTAGTAGAGATGGGGTTTCACCGTGTTGCCCAGGCTGGTCTCTGACTCCTGACCTCATGCAATCGGCTTGCTTCAGCCTCCCAAAGTGCTGAGATTACAGGCGTGAGCCACCACGCCAAGACTCAAAAGGGAAATTCTTCTTCTGAAGTGTCCATCTCTCTGACAAATCTCTGGAGTCTCTGGCCTAGATGGGCAGGGGAGCATCCTGGGACCCTCAGTCCTTGTAAGTGGCGTCTGTTTCTCTCCTGCCCTCCCCAGCCAGGCTTAGCTCTCTCCTCCCCCCCACCCTCACTCCTCCCTCTCCCTCCAGGACCTCTAGCAGTCCAGCTCCCGCCTCGACTCCCCCAAAACCTCACTCCCTGAGGCCAGCTAGAGCTGCTTTGTGATTGACGGCGCAATGCCCTGGACACTATTGGCCCTGTCTTATCTCACATGGTCTCCCAGCATCATCTAATCCTAGAACAACTTCCTTCCAGGAAGCCTAGAACCCTCTTTGGAGGCCTCTGCCTGCAGCCTATTAGACATGAGGACTCCCCGTGGGTCTGCCTGGCTTTCTTATCCTTTACAAAACATCATATTCTGAGCCTCAGTTTCACCCTCTTTGAAATGGGAATAATGACACAGGTCGAGTGCCTTAAATTCAAAAACTTGCCATCCAGAATGCTTTAAAACATGAAACTTTTTGAGTACTGGACATGACATTCAGTGGAAATGCTCACTTGAGCATTTCAGATTTCGTTTTTTATTGTTTGGATAGAAGTAACTATTTCAAAATTCAGAAAAAATTCAAAGTGGAGACACTTCTGGTCCCAAGCATTTCAGATAAGGGAGACTTAACCTGCAGTACCTTTTCCAATGGGTTGCAATGAGTTAATGCATATAAGGCACTTGGCAACCGATGTAGCATGTTCGAAAGTGCTCGTTAGTCATTTTTTTTTTTTAACATCTCCATGGATATCTAATAGGTTTGCTCAAAATAATTTGGCCAAAACCAAACTCGTCACTTTTTGGCCTCAGTGGGCTTCTACCCAGACTTCACCATCGCAGCAAATAGACCTCCAGTCACCCAACCAAAGCCTGAGAACCCGTCTTGAGCTGCCCTCTCTGTGCCCACACTCCTGATACATCAGCAGGGACTGTGGGTGTTTCCTCCGAATGCACTCAAGTCATCCACTGTCGCCACCTCCCCTGCCAGGCTTGCGACACTTTCACACCCTCCTGTAGGACGTCCTAGCCTCCTTGCTGGCCTCCCTGCCTCCACCCACCTCCTTCAGTACCGCTCTATGCAGCTGCCGACAGGGCCTTTCAAAAACATACATTGGTGGCTCATGCCTATAATCTCAGTATTTTGGGAGGCCAAGGCAGACAGATCCCTTGAGCTCAGGAGTTCAAGACCAGCCTGGGCAACATAGGGAGACCCTGTCTTTACAAAAAATTTAAAAAAAAATACATTGGATCTTGTCACCAACTGTCTTCTCTGTTAAGAAGGGGAGTATCCATGTGCATTTTATTAACCATAGTCACCTCCCAGGGCCTGGAGGTAAAGCTCAAGCCCCTTCCTATACCCCAAGAGGCTCCCGTCCCTGTGAAGAGCTCTGGTTTCATCTCCCACTACTCTTCCTCCGTCCACTCTCCATCCAGATCCAGTATAACCAGTTCCTACCTTGAGGGCCTTTCCCTGCGTGTTCTTTTCCTCAAATCATGTCCTTTTAATTTTTTAATTTTGCTTGAGACGGGATCTCGCTTTATTACTCAGGCTGACTGCAGTGGCATGATCGATCACAGCTTACTGTAGCCTCAACCTCCTGGGCTCAAGTGGTCCTCCCGCCTCAGCCTCCCAAAGTGCTAGGATTACAGGCATGAGTCATTGTGCCCAGCTCTCCCGAATCTTTGTATGGTCATTCTTTTTCATCCTTCGAGGTTTAGTTGCACAACTATAGTCCCAGGTACTTGGGAGGCTGAGGTGGGAGGATCACTTGAGCCCAGGAGTTTGAGGTTGCAGTGAGCCAGGACTATACCACTACACTCCAGCCTGGGCCACAGAGCAAGACTCTCTAAAAAGCAATAAGAACAATAAAAGCCAAGCTTTAGTTGCTTTCCTCTGGGAAGCCCTCCAGATCTGCTGTCCTCAGAGCTCTTCACCTCTTTCCCACCCTGTCCCTCACTGACTCCCATCCTAGCAAGTAGTACACTCTGCATCAATTGGTTCAATTTTTTTTTTTTACCGACCACCTCTCACACCAATCTGTGAAATCTACAAGGGCAGGGGCCATGTGCATTTTATTAACCAACGTGCCCCCACCAGACACTCAGCAAATGCTTCACTCTCTCCCAAGGCCTCAATCAGATCTCCGGATCTGGGCTCTGTGGCCTTGGGGAAGTTACTCACCCTCTCTTGGCCTGCCCGGGAGATAGAGGGGTCTGGCTGGTGATGCATGCATCCTCTTATCCCTGGCCCATGTTGTGGCAGGGAGGAGAGGCTGCCCAGGCTGGCCCTTTACCTGCTGGGTACTTCTCAGGGCAAGCTTCCACAGACAGAGGTCCCTGAGCATTTGCTGAGTTGAATGGAAGGACCTGGAAACCCTGATGCCAACACCTCCAGGAATAAGAAAGCCGCAGAGGAGCCAGCTCAAGGCCCAGGGAGCTAATTGCACCATTAGATGATTAAAGATGTTTAATGACGGGGATGCAGCTGTGGTGGGAAGTTAAGCACAGACCACAAGCGGCCCGAGGCTTGGTTCTAATTTGGGGTGTGGGAAGGAGCCTCCCCTAGATCCAAGCATCTAGATAAGAGAGGTCATAGCCATGGCCTGTGGCCCCAGGCAGCTGAGGCCTGAGCCAGCACCGGGACTGGGTGCCTCGGGGATCCCTGCCTCTGGAGTTCCTCACTGAGCTGGCAGGGGCCCTGGGAGAAGGTGAGGCCAGACTCAGGGCGTGACTTGGGGCGGGGTGGCTGGCTCAGTTCCTGCTCTGGAAGCCTGAGGGAACGTGCTAGCCTCAGACAGGGGCTGAGATGGGCCTGGCATGGCGCCAGCTGATCTGGGAAATCCAGGCCTGAGATTCCTGTCCCAACAAATGTTGGGGCCTGTTCAGTGTCAAGCACTGGTCTGAGCAATGCTGGAACATGCTGATGACCCAACCCACCCTTTCGCTGCTGGAGAAACATCTGCTGTGAGGCGTGCAGATGGGATCCACAAAGGTTTGACCTGGGCTGGGGGGTCAGGAAAGGGACCACAAAAGAATGGAACAGGAGTTAGTGGGGGATTAGAGAAGGAAGGGCATCCCAGCAAGAGGGCAAGCAGGAGCAGGGCCGGCTGGAGAGACAGTGGCAGGATCGGGGGCGGGGAGGTGGGTGGTGGAGCTTCAGCTCTTCAGCCTTGTAGGCAGATGAGATAGGACTGGAGAGGCTGGTGGCCTCTTAAGGGTGAGCTTTGGCCTAAGGCCCCTGGGGAGCCACTCAAGTACCAGAGCTGTGATTTGGAAAGAGGAACACAAGGACTGTTTTAAAAAATTATTATTTTTTGAGACAGAGTCTTGCTCTCCCTTACTGGCGTGGGCCACCACACTCGGCTAATTCTTTTTGTATTTTTGGTGGAGATGGGGTTTTGCCATGTTGGCCAGGCTGGTCTTGAACTCCTGACCTCAAGTGATTCTCTTGCCTTGGCCTCCCAAAGTGCTGGGATTACAGGCATGAGCCACTGCGCTTAGCCACAGGGACTGATGAATTGAGGAGGGCCACAGATGGCATCTGGATGAACCAGGCCCCACATGAGTACCAGGGAGGAGATGAAAGGAGGGGGTAGTTGGAGTAGAGGGGGTGTTTGGAATAGAGGAGGGAGGCTGGGGATGCCAGGCTTCTGGCTGAAGTTCTTTTTTGCTTTTTTTAGATAGGGTCTCACTCTGTGGTCTAGGCTGGAATGCAGTGGTCATGGCTCTCTGCAGCCTCAACCTCCCTTGCTCAAGCGACCCTCCCACCTCGGCCTCCCAGGGTGCTGGGATTAGAGGTGTGAGCCACCTCGCCCAGCCTCTGGCTGAAGTTCTTGAAAGGGTGGAGCACCCCTTCCTGAGCTAGGACCTTGGAGGAGGGCCAGGTTCAGGGAACAGAGGCTGTGTTTTGCCTGGGATGAGTGGAATCTCTGGGGTACCATGTTGGGGTAGGGGACATTCTAGGAAAAGGTCTGGACGGTGACTGGACAGATGGGTCCAGAGTTCTGGACGGAGGCCAGGCTGGGGAGGGAGATCTGGCCTGCAGCTGGGTAGGCAGTCCCTTCCCGCGCCTACGGCGGTAACCTCCAGAGTGCTCCAGGTACTGGCTTTTCTCCTTCCCTTCCTCTTCCTGCTCCTTTCTGCAGCTTCCTGGGGTCACTTCCCAAAAGAGTAGTCTCAGGCTCTGCTTCAGGAGAACAAGAACTAAGATAGAGTGAAGTTGAAGCCACCAGACAGTGAGCTGGCTCCCGGGCCAACACCAGCTGCGTCCTCAGTCCATGCCCAGTGCAAAAGAGCCCCGCTTCCTCATTACCCGCTCTTGCCCTACCCCAGGAACATTTGTGGATGTAGAAAAGGTGAATCAAGACCAAGGGGAAGGGGAAGAGCTGGGTCCTAGAACGTCATGGAGGAGAACTGGGCACTTCCTCCTGGGGGTTGCACTCTTTCTCATCAATGGTGCCAGGACAAGGGCAAAATGCACAACAGATGTCACAGAGCATCCCCAGCAGGTGCCCCCAGAGGGACCAGCCCAGAGCGAGTGTGGAAAGGCCAAGTGCATGACCAGCCGCCTTGATGACTTGGGCCCCCAGGAACCCTGGGCAGTGGACTAGGCTTCGTGCTTGGGCTTCCCAACTAGTTGGGAAGCAAAGATCCGTGTGATTAGAGGGTGCTAGATGGCACTTTAAAAATAACTCATAGGCCGGGGGCAGTGGCTCACACCTGTAATCCCAGCACGTTGGGAGGTCAAGGCAGGACGATCACTGGAGCCCAGGAGTTTAAGACCTGCCTGGGCGACAGAGGGAGACCCTTGTCTCTACAAAAAAATTAAAAAAAAAAAATTAGCCAGGCATGGTGGCGTTCACCTGTGGTCCCAAATACTTGGGAAGCTGAAGTGGCAGGACCACCGAGCCCAGGAGTTCAAGGTCAGCATGGGCAAGACAGCAAGACCCTATCTCTTAAAAAAAAAAAGAAAAGAAGGAAAAGAAAAAAAGAAAAGAAGGAAAAGAAAGAAGGAAAGAGAGGGAGAAAAAAAAGAAAGAAAGAAGAAAAATAAGAAAGAAAAAAGAAAAGAAAGCAAGCCAGCCCGCCTGGTGTGGTGATGCACAGTTTTAGTCCCAGCTACTCTGGAAGCTGAGGCAGGAAGATCCCTTGAGCCCAGGAGTTTGAGCCTGCAGTGAGTTGTGATGATGCTGCTGCACTCCAGCCTGGCAGACAGAGTGAGACCTCCCTGTGTAAAAAACACATAAATACATAAAACTAACTTAAGCTATTTTCTATTGCCTGAGCAACATTAGCTCACTGTAGAAAATTAAAAAAAAAAAAAAATGGCCAGGTGCAGTGGCTCACGCCTGTAATCCCAGCACTTTGGGAAGCCAAGGCGAGCGGATCACCTGAGGTCAGGAGTTTGAGACCAGCCTGACCAACGTGTCAAAACCCCATCTCTCCTAAAAATACAAAAAATTAGCCAGATGTGGTGGCACATGCCTGTAATCTCAGCTACTTGGGAGGCTGAGGCAGGAGAAAGGCTTGAACCCGGGAGAAGGCTGCAGTGAGCCGAATGTTCCATTGCACTCCAGCCTGGGAGACATGAGCAAAACTCCATCCCAAGAAGAAAAAAAAAAAGAAAATTAAAAAAATAAAGATAAGCACAAAGGAAAAAAATCACTAAGCTCATCTGTGATGCCCCACCCCCAGGACAACTGCTAGTATCATGGAAGTGTTTGTTCCATTTGTCCTGTGACCACTTTTTAAAAAGACAGAAATAGTTCCACCATTAATACTATAATATTTCTTTCCACGTCAAAATGCATGAATCTTTAGCTGTGCATGATCATGTGCGCCTGTATTCCCAGCTATTCAGAGGCTGAGGTGGGAGGATCTCTTGAGCCCCGAAGGTGGAGGCTGCAGCGAGCCGTGATTGTGCCAGTGCACTCCAGCCTAGGCGACAGAGTGAGACCTTTTCTCAAAAGAACTAAAAAAGAAAAAAAAATTATATGGATCTCCATTATTAATTTTAAGGCTGTCATAGTTATCCACTTTATTAATGGAATCTTAGGCTGGCTGCACCCGAAATAATAACATGCATTTACTATCTAGCATGTGTATTTTTACACAGCCATATGAGGTGTGGACAAGTATCCCCATTTTACCAATGAGAGAAGTGAGAGTGAGGGTTAACGACTTCCAAGGCCACATAGCTATCGAGGCAGGATTCAAACCCAAGTCTGCTCTGAACCGTGATGTTCAGCCACCTGGCAGGTCCCTCCCCTGACCCCCCATATTTGTTTCTGCAAAAAATTCTGATAAGTCAGAGCCCAGTGTGTGCATTTTACCGTTTCCACTTGGAGGGAAACTTTATTTGGAGGGCATGATGTTGGGGCAGGCAGGGTTGGGGAGTGGTCCTCACCGTCCCTCTTGCCTGCCTGCTGGACATCGCACCGCCTCCCTTAGCAGCTATGGAAGTCACACCGGCCAGAGAGGGGAAGGGTCTTGCCCGAGGCCACACTGTTCAGAGGCTGCACAGGACTGCGGTCCTGGCTTCCAATTCCCCGCCGGGGTGTGGATGAAGCATGCGGGACACACGGGACTGAGGGATTAGAGCCCCAAGCTCCAAAGGGCAGGGACTGTGCCAGTGTTGGTCACTCACTGCTGTATCTGTCCCCAGCTCCAGCACAGGGTCTGAGATACAGGCCTGGATGGATAAAGATGATAAGGAAGACAAGACTGGGAGGGGTCTCTGTGGAAGACCTCCAGGAGGGGCCAGGGGTGGTCCATGGGGGAATGGAGTTTGGACCAGCAGAGAGGAGACGGTGGCTCTGCATGGGCAGGTGTGTGGGGGAGGGAGGAAAGCTGGCCTGCCGAGGGCAGAAATGGGTCTGGGAGCAGGCCAACCAGCCAGAGAGGGTGAGTCTGGGAGTGGCCGGAGCAGACTAAGGAGGCTCCAGGCCCCACCTTTGGGGAGTCCCTGTCCCCCAGCCCCACCACAGAGCCCTGCCTGGGTAATTCCTGAACAGGAACAGAAGGAGGAAGTTGTACAAGTGACGCTCAGCTGGTGAGTGGGAGGCAAGGTTTGGTTTCCTTTCTAGACGAGCCCTGGGTTTCTTCAGTCCTGGTGCCTGCCCCCACCCCTGCCTCTCCCTTGCTGCCTGTGCCCTTGGCTCAGGCACTGGTGAACCTCAGAGCCCAGGGAGGCCAGGAAGGAGCCATCCAGGCCAGGAAATGGGGAAGTCCTATTGGGTGGGAATCCCCTGGGAGAGTGGCTTGACGTGTCTCCCTCTCTGGGACCAGACTGTGAGATCTGAAAGCTGGAACTGTAGCCTCTACATCCTTCCTGTGTGGCAAACTCCTTTCCATCCTTCAGGACCCAAGCTATTTTATTTTTTTTACTTTAGAGACAGGATCTTGCTTTGCTGCCCAGGCTGGAGTGTAGTGGCACAATCATGGCTCACTGCAGCCTCGAACTCCTGTGCTCAAATGATCCTCCTGCTTCAACCTCCTGAGTAGCTGGGATTACAGGCACACCCACCATGCCTGGCTGATTTTTAATCATTTTTGTAGTTACAGGGCCTCACTAGGTTGCCCAGGCTGGTCTCAAACTCCTGGGCTCAAGCGATCCTCCTGCCTCATCCTCCCAAAATGTTGGGATGACAGGCATGAGCCACTGCACCCAGCCAAGACTCAGTCTAAGTGTTCCTCAGTTGGTAAACTCTGAGAATCCCCTATCAAGGCAAACTGACAAATGCTCCCCACCCCCGAACTCCTGTAGCACTCAGAACACACTTAAAAAGAAAAAGAATCCTTGTTTAGTGAGTGTCTGCAATGTGGAGGGTCTTACATTTCAGCTTCTTCTTGTACCTCTTAGCATCACTGACAGTTGGCACCATCCTCAGCTCCATTTTACTGAGCAGCTCAGCGAGGCCCAGGGAGGTTGCAGGGTTGCAGGCAGTGGGGCTGGGTCTCCTGGACACTAAAGTGTGTGGCTCTCTGGACCTTCCTACTCATAGTGTTTCAGGGTCTGTTTCGTCTCCCGGCTTGGAGCCTTGAAAGGGCAGAGTCTGTGTCTCTGGAGACCTGGTCCTGGAGAGGTGTTGACCCATGGAGAAATCTTTTTTGTTTGTTTGTTTTTTTAGACAGAGTCTCACTCCGTCACCAGGCTGGAGTGCAGTGGCATGATCTCGGCTCACTGCAACCTCTGCCTCCTGGATTCAGGCGATTCTCTTGCCTCAGCCTCTCTAGTAGCTGGAATTATAGGCGTGCACCACCACACCTGGCTAATTTTTGTATTTTTAGTGGAGACAGGGTTTCTCCATGTTGGCCAGGCTGGTCTCCATCTCTTGACCTTGTGATCTGCCTGCCTTGGCCTCCCAAAGTTCTGGGATTACAGGTGTGAGCCACCGTGCCCGGTCAACCCATGGACAAGTCTTTGAACCTCCCCACCAGCCTTCACCAGGATGAGGACCTAGGCTGGTGGCTTGTATACAGTAGGCTGTTACTAAATTCTTGTGACATTGAGAAAGCTTGTTCTTAGTCCAGGCTCTGTCATAAACTTGCAGTTTCACCTTGGGCAAGTCGCTTCCATTCTTCGGACCTAAGTTTCTCTGGGTTTAGAAGGAAATGTTTACAGACAACTTTCTTAGCTTCATCCCTGTCCTGAAATTCAGTCTTTTGCTCTAGAATATGGCACATACCCCACACTCAATTTCCCTTATTATAATTGTTATATTAAATTTGTTTTCTCAAGTGGGCTTGCTAGGGAATCCCTTATTATTGATATCCATGATGGTATAGTACATTTGTTATAATTAATGAACCAATGAACCAACATTGATACATTATTATTAACTAAAGTCCATATTTGATATGGACATCCTTAGTTTTTCCCCACAATGTCCTTTTTTTTTTGACACAGAGTCTCAATCTGTCGCCCAGGCTGGAGTGCAGTGGCGCGATCCCGGCTCACTGCAGCCCCCGCCTCCCGGGTTCTGGCGATTCTCCTGCCTTAGTCTCCTGGGTAGCTGGGATTATAGGCAGGCACCACCCCACCTGGCTAATTTTTGTATTTTTAGTGGAGACAGGGTTTCCCCATGTTGGCCAGGCTGGTCTCAAACTCCTGACCTCAGGTGTTCTGCCCGCCTTGGCCTCCTGAAGTGGTGGGATTACAGGTGTGAGCCACAGCGCCTGGCCCCTAATGTCCTTTTCCTGTTCCAGGGTCGTGTCTCCTCTTGGCTTTGACAGTTTCTCAGACTTTCCTGTTTTTGATGACCCTGATAGTTTTGAGGAGTACTAGTTAGGTGTTCTTTTTTTGTTTTTTTAGATAGGGTCTCACTCTGTCACCCAGGCTGCAGTACAGTGACACAATCATAGCTCACTGCAGCCTACACCTCCCAGGCTCAAACAATCCCCCCACCTTGGCCTCCTGAGTAGCTGGGACTACAAGCATGTGCCACCGTGCTCAGCTAATTAAGAAAAAAATTTTTTTTTTTGGTAGAGATAGGGTCTCACCATGTCACCCAGGTTGGTCTTGAACTCCTGGCCTCAAGCGATTGTCCTGCCTTGGCCTCCCAAAGTGCTGGGATTATAGATATGAGCCACAGTGCCTGTCCTAGTCTGGTGTTCTGTAGAATGTCCCTCTATTGGAATCTGTCTTATGCTTTTCTCATGGCTAGACTGGGGCTCTGGGTTCTGAGGAGAAAGACCACAGAGGTAAAATGCCATTCTCATCACGTTCTATCAAGGGCACATGTTATCAGCAGGCCCGATCACTCCTGATGCTGGCTTTGATCACCTGGCTGAGATAGCGTTTGTAAGGTTCCTCCATTTTGAAGGCACCACCCCCACCCCTCTTTCCACACTGAACTCTTTGGAAGGGAGCAACCAAGCGCAGCCCACACCTAGGGACTGGGGAGTCATGCTTCCCCTCCCTGAGGGTGGAGTATAATGTGAACATTTTTTCTTCTATCTGCTTTTCAAAGTTCTCCCACAAAACATTGCTACATTCCATCTTCCCAATGCCTAGGAAATGTGGAAGATGGAGGCATTCCACTGAGGCGGAGGCCAGTGCTCAGAGGGGCAGCAGTGGTTCCCTGTCGGGCCTCTGTGGATCCGGCCTCTCCCTCTTGGATGTGAAATATGTGAGCTTCGAGGTCCACAGACCCGGGTGGCACAGAACCGCAGGGCCTGAGTTCCAGGCTCAGGAAGGCTTGAATTTTTTTATATTTTTTTATTTATTTTTATTTTTATTTTTTTTGAGATAGAGTTTCACTCTGTCACCCAGGCTGGAGTGCAGTGGGGAGTGATCTCGGCTCACTACAACCTCCACCTCCCTGGTACAGGCAATTCTCCTGCCTCAGGCTCTCGAGTAGCTGGGATTACAGGCACCTGCCACCACACTTTGCTGTTTTTTGTATTTTTAGTAGTGACGGGGTTTCACCATGTTGGCCAGGCAGGTCTCAAACTCCTGACCTCAAGTGATTCACCTGCCTTGGCCTCCCAAAGTGCTGGGATTACAGGACACTGTGCCCAGCCAGGAAGGCTTGAATTTTGCTTGGGTTTGAATTCAAGGTCCTGCCCTTCCTCACCACATCATGTCACCTCACTGAGCCTCAGTTTCCTCATCTGTATGGTGGGAAAGCAACAGCTTCTACCTTGTTGCTTGTGAAGAATAAACTAGATGCTACAACCAGAGCCCCTGGAAGCGATTCCCTGCTCAGGAAACTCCATGCAGCAGGACTGTGAGCTGTGGTGGTTATTTTTAAAAATGATTCCTTCAGTCCTCCTGTTGCAACTGTCTCCTCTCTGTGCGGTGGGTTTCTCGCCCCCTGTGGACTCTGGGTCAGGGCTCTAGCTGCAGATTTCCGGCTGCCCTCTTCCCTCCCGTCAGGCCAGGCAGATCAAGAGCCCAGCCTTCTTTCATCTTTTCTCACAAACATTTTGCCATGTGGCGGAAGGAGGCCTGGGCTGGGGTGGGGTGGTGGCTCTGCCTGCCAGTGACTCCCTGTGTGACCTTGGGAGAATGTCTATCCCTCTCTGGACCTTTTCTGCAGCCTGAGGGGAGTGAGGTGATGAATGGCTGGGTTTCTTGGCACTTGACTTTCACAGGAGCCTGGTGGGGCCAGGCGTCTCCCCTATTTTGATTTTTGAGATGGAGTCTCACTCTGTCACCCAGACTGGAGTGCACTCAGTCTAGGCTCAGTGCATCCTCCGCCTCCCGGGTTCAAGCAATCCTTCTGCCTCAGCCTCCTGAATAGCTGGGACTACAGGCACCCGCCACCATGCCTGGCTAATTTTTGTATTTTTAATAGAGTTGGGGTTTCGCCATGTTGGTCAGGCTGGTCTTGAACTCCTGACCTTGTGATCCGCCCGCCTTGGCCTCCCAAAGTGCTAGGATTACAGGAGTGAGCCACCGCGCCTGGCCATCGCCCACATTTTTCACATGGGCAGGTCTTTTCTGCCATTGATGTCTGTGTTTTGTCTCCAGATTCTGGGCCAGGTAGAGATGCACTGGAGCCTGAGGTTTCCCCATCTGTGAACTGGCCACACAGCCCAGAAGGGCTGGCTGTGAGGGTCTGAGTGCTCTGGGCTGTGCTCAGTGGCTAATCCTGTTCGTAGGTCACCACTTGGGTGCCACCTGCTCAGGCGCTGCTGTCTCTATTTCTTCCCTGGCAGAGGGACATTTGTTACAGTTAATGAAGCAATACAATATTGATACATTATTATTATTTTAAATAATTTTAGAGGCAGAGTCTCACTCTGTCAGCCAGGCTGGAGTACAGTGGCACAATCACGGCTCACTGCAGCCTTGACCTCCTGGGCTCAAGCGATCCTCCTGCCTCACTCTCCCAAGTAGCTGGGATTACAGGTACACACCACCACATCTAGCTAATTTTTGTTTGTTTGTTTGTTTTGAGAAGGAGTTTCACTCTTGTTGCCCAGGCTGGAGTACAATGGTGCGATCTCAGCTCACAGCAACCTCCGCCTCCTGGGTTGAAGTGATTCTCCTGCCTCAGCCTCCTGAGCAGCTGGAATTACAGGCATGCACCACCATGCCCAGCTAATTTTGTATTTTTTCTAGAGATGGGGTTTCTCCATTTTGGTCATGCTGGTCTCGAACTCCCAACCTCAGGTGATCCGCCCGCCTTGGACTCCCAAAGTGCTGGGATTACAGGTGTGAGCCACTGCGCCCGCCCTCTTGTTTGTTTTTTGTAGAGATAGAGGTCTTACTGTGCTGCCCAGGCTAATCTTGAACTTAGACTCAAGTGATCCTCCTGCCTCAGCCTCGATGCTGTGATCATGGGTGTGAGCCACTGTGTCTGGCCTGATACTTTATTATTAACTAAAGTCCAGCTTTAGTCAGACTTCCTACATTTTCCCCTAATGTCATTTTTTCTGCCACAGAATCATGTCTCCTCTTTGCTATGATAGTTTTTCAGATTTTTCTTTTCTGCTTTTGACATCCATGTTTTTGGGGAGCACAGGCTCGCCAGCTCCTGGCTCCTGACTCCCGTGTGGCTGGGGATGCTGCCCCAGTGTCTTGGGTTTCTGACCTTCAGCTGGTTTGGCCTTACTTCCTGGAATACAGGCATATACCCATGCACACGCTGCACGCACTCCTGTGGGAGCCAGGCCTTCTTCCTCCGCTGGGTCCCCGCTGCTCCTCAGCACAGAAGCCTCCTGACTGCCCCCTCCCTGTCCTTTACTCCTCTCCACGTCTCCCCAGGTCCTGCTCTGCTCTCCACCCTCCATGGCTCCCACTGCCTCCAGGACAGAAGCCATGCCTGGCACTCTGGGATCCTCAGGTTCCCCTGCCACCCTTCCCACCTCACTTCCCCCACTCCAGCCCAACTGCCATGCTGTGCTTCACACACACCACCTGTGGTCCCCATCTCGGCCCTCGCTCATGCTGTCCCTCCACCTGCACACCTGCCCCATCCTGTTTGTTATTATAATAGTTATTATTTTTTTGAGACAGGGTCTTGTTCTGTCACCCAGGCTGGAGTACAGTGGTGCGATCATGACTCACTGCAGCCTCGATCTCCTTGGTTCAAGCGATCCTCCCAGCTCAGCCTCCCAAGTACCCGGGACCACAGGTGCATACCACCAGATCTGGCTAATTTTTTGTTTTTATTTATTGTAGCAACAGGGCCTCACATGTTGCCCAGGCTGGTCTTGAACGCCTGGGCTCAAGCGATTCTCCTGCTTCAGCCTCCCAATGCCCTGCCTCCCTGTCCCATTTTCACCTGGCAGCCATCTCCCCAGGCTTCTAAACTCTCCATAGACAACTCTCCCCTCAACACACATGCTGGGTTGGGGGCCCCACTCTGGGGTATAGGGCCCCTGCAGCCCCTGACTCCTCTAAGTCAGAGACCAGAGACCAGCCTTGGTTTTTTTCACTGCTGTATTCCAGCACATAGCACGGACCCTAGCACACAGTAGATGCTCAATAAATGACCACTGCAGGAGGAAGGATGAGTGCAGCGCAGCTGAGGGCTAGGGAGTGGGGAACCTTCTAGGCAGAGGGATCAGCAAGTGCAAAGGCCTCAAGACAGGGACAGCAGGAGGCAGGTAGAGGAGGGGAGGGGACCAGGGCCTGCACAGCAGAACATCTCTGTGTAAACTGTGAAGGGCAGTGGCAGGGGAGGTACCAAGCCCATTCCACAGCCTCAGGCTAGAGCCCACCCACCAGCCCACCCTATCCTGTAGCCCTGAGCCCAGTGGCTTCAACTAGACTACTCATAGCCCACCATGTAGAAAATGGCAGAGCTGGTCTGGAATTTCCCACTGAGGGCCTGTGATGGGCCCAGTTTCCTGGCTACTGCAGCAAGGGTGAGCTGGGCTGGGGCTGGTCATGGCCGATCAACCACTATTGAGCCAGAGCCAACAGGGCACTGGGTGAAGTGTGGGCAGCACCTCTGATCCCTTGTCATGGGACAGCGCTGGCCTGTGGATCCACTGCCACTCGTGGAGGGCCAGACCTCACCCTGCAGCCTCTATCCTGCCCTCAGTTGTGGCTTTGGCCCACCCAGGTTGAAGGAAGGAGGGAAGAGGTTTTTGGAGACAGGACTATACAACCAGCACTCACCATCTCAGAATTGTTGACATCAGTAGCATCTGTCACCTGCTGGGTGTTCTGGGTTGGGAAGTGGTTCTTGTTGGTGTTCTAAGACTGTCCTGGGGCTATGTATACAGTTGGTAGTCAATAAACGCTTGCGGTCCATTAATGGTGAATGATTTGCAGGAATTAAGCAATGAGTTGCTGCTTTACCAACAAAGAATGTTTTAAGCAAAATAATTAGCACAGTCACTTATCGACCAGGCCAGACCCGCAATTCCCAAGTGCCTAATCCTGAAACTCACCAGGGTTGTTACCCCCATTTTACTGATGAGTAAACTGAGGCCCGGAGAAGGCAGATTCACATAGTCACTGAAGGGAAGAGCTGGAACTTGAACTCTTGCCTGTGGGTCCCAACTCAGTGTGTACTCCCTGGCCAACTTGGCAGTCCCTGCTCTGTGCTGGGCGTGGGTCAGGCCTCGGTCACTGCCCTCCAGGTGGGGACAGACACACTCAGAATGGACTTAGCATGTGCCTCCACCAGGGTGTGTCAGGAAGCATGTCGTGGAGAAGGTGGCGTTTACTCTGGACTTTGAAGAAGGTGAGGTAGCCAGGGATAGGGGCTGAGCATTCCTGGCAGGGGTTACAGCCGGAGCAGAAGCCCAGAGGGGTGGTTAAAAATAAAGAGTGCTTCAAACGCTCAGTAATGAAATCACTGTGCTGCCACATCCTCCTGAGAACCTCAGCTGCTGAGCCAGGCCCTTGAAGCCAGCGGTGGCTTCAGGTGGGAAGCTGCATCTGCTTGCAGAACCCTTTCTTGTCTTAAGTTGTCCCCTCTCTGATAAGAGCGTGTAGGGTCTGAATGAGAATGAGCTTTCACACGTGCTGAGTGGGCTTCACCTCATTTCACCCTCATGTGAGTCTTCTGGGGGCCATGCTATCTTTAGCCCAGGTTGGCACACCGAGGCTGCTTACATTATCTGCGAAGAGGCAGAGTTGAGACTTGAACCTGGGTCTGGCCCAAAATTTGTGCTTTTAAGCTCTCTGTCATCCCCATTCTTGAAGAGCCCAGAATTTTGAACTCCCGAGGACGGATTTAGTGATGTGCTGGTACATATTGAACAACCAGCTCTCTGGAAGAAGAAAGAGGCTTGACTGGTAGCGTATTCCAGTGTGCAAGGGGTAAATCCCCCCACTGTGGCTGACGTGGAGCTACCAGTGTGACATTATTGAATGTGGAAGGGAAGAGGTAAGCCCAGTCAGTTCTTGCAAGTTGGTAAGAGCCAGCTCCAGTGTGTCACTAGGTGAACGTCCCTGCCTCCCCCTTAGCCCAGTATGGCCAGTAAAGGCCTTGAGACATGTCTAAGGAATGGAAGAGGGCTGGGAAACCTGCTCCTCCAGCCAGGGGCCCGCCTGAGCCCTGGGAAGCTTCAGTTAATCTTTAAGCCAGCCTTGCAAGGAAGCACAGCCATTTCACCAGCCCGAGCTGGCCTCTGCTGTGGACTTGCTGTGGCATCTCCAGCAGCCCCTTTCCCCTCCGGCCTTGGCTTATCACCGCAAGAGCTGCTATTCATCGAGTACCACCTGAACATCCTCACACTGGTCAGTTCCAACCTTCCCAGGAATCTTCTGTGGCCATGTCCACTCCAGTTTTACAGGTGAGGGGGCTGGGCTGGGAAGCTGATGGACTTGTCCACTGCGCTGCAGAGGGCCAGCTAGCCTAGATGTGAACCGAGATCAGGGTGGAGTAAGGCTTTGCTCGTTCCTGGTCTCCTGGAAGGTATGTTGTACCCAGAGGCCTTTGCCTTCCACATTCTAGAGTGCTCCTCCCTGCTCCTCTCCAGCAGGGACCTTTGCCCAGGAATTAGAAGCCTGGCAAAGGCTTCTATTTGCCTTTGACCTGGCTGGGCCTTAATTTCCCATTTGCGAAATGGAGAGAACTTTCAAAGAAGGAACGTGGAGGCAGGTGTGGTATTTAAAGCTGGACCCAGGCCCACTTTTCCCTGTGCTAGGATTCCAGGACAGGTGAGGAGGCAAGGATGGGGTGCCCAGCGCCAAAAGGATAGCCCTGGAGCCTGGGCCAAGGGGTGATAGGGGGTGACAGGGGAGTCGTGGCCGAAAGCATTTCCTCAATGTCGCGTTTTTCTGCTATACTTCCTGCCCTGGTTCAGAGGTACTTAGCCTCCTTACTTACTTGGAACTGTAATTGCCATTCAGATGCCCTGGTCAGCCCCTCCTAAGCAGTACTATCTGGAACTAGGGGACTTCCGATGGACTTCCAGGGACGTTTTTTCCTTATGCGCTTAAAATGAATCCATATCTATTAAAATAAGTGTCGCTCCTCCCCACCCTGCCCTTCCTGCCCCAGGCCCCACTTTCAGAAACTCAGGTCAAGGCTAAGGTCCAAGGCCTGGTTCTTGTCAGTGCCTCAGTTTCCCTATCTGTAAAGTGGGGATGATCTTCCTCAGCTCAGGCCAGGTGGTGGTAAGGATTAAACCCTGAACTCGACCTGGGCAGCTTAGCATGGCGCCTGGCACAGAGCGGGCGCTCCACTCCTGCTGATATAATTACCAACGGTGATTGCGCGAGAGGTGGATCTGGAGCGTAAGGGTGGGTGGGCTGGGGAGGGCATTTTGGCCTGGGGGCGGATGGGGCCCGCAGGGTGGGGCACCCTGGCGGAGTGGGGGCGGGGCTTCTGTGCCCGGCGTCTCCGTCCCGCCCGGACCCCCGGCTCGCGCCGCGCCTGGGTCTCTCCTGGGTCACCGGCGGGGAATCCGTCCCCGCGCGCTTCCTCCTTCCTCCTCCTCCCGGCTGCCTGCCGGGCCCCTCCTCCCGGCTCGCGCGCTCCCTCCCTCCTCTTCCCCTCCCCGGGCCGCCGCCTCCTCCTCCTCCTCCTCCCTTTCTCTCTGGATCTGTCTCTCCCGGCCCGGAATCCATTCCGGCCTGGGAGCCGGAGCGGCCAGGCCGCCGTCTGCCCGACCCGCTGGCGGTCCCGCGGTCCGCCCTCCCGTGCGTCCGTCTGCCGGTGCGTCCGCCCGCCTGCCCGCCTGCCGGCCCAGGTGAGCACCCCCGCCCCTCCGCGGGCCCCCGCCACGGCCTGCGCGGGGGAGCCCTCGCCCCGGACCGCCCCGGCGTCGGATCGCCGGCCTGCGGGGGCTCCTGTCCACCCCTCAATTCCCACTCCCCGGGACGAGCCGCGATACCCTAGCGCCGGGCGGGCCCACCGGGCCATGCCCGACGCGGCCTTTTGTTGTGATGCCGCGGGGGGAGGGGGCTGGGCGGGGGGCAGCGCGCAGGGGTCCTGGCTGCGTGGGGACCCCCTCCAGCTCGTGCTCCCCATAGGATCCCCCAGAGAGGCGGGCGAGCTGGGCCCTAGCCCCCAGGCCAGGTCTAGGCCAAATCTGAAATCAGAGCCAGTAGGCGCCGCCTCTGGCCGTGGCTGCCCAGCCCTGCGACCCCCGGCCTGGGGTGGGAGGTGAGGGGAATCGGCAGAGCGGGCTGAGGGGCCCTGGGGTCAGGGCTCCAGGCCGAACCACCAGGACCTCCCTGCCCTCGTGGGGCCTCGGGTAGGGCCTGGTGCTGCCGGCCTGGAAGGGACTGGGCCAGACTGCGTTGGGTTTCCACTGCCCACAGCCCCCAGCCTCACCCCTGAGCAGGCCCAGCCAACAGCCGGCTCTGAAGTTGGCAAAAGTTTTGGGTGTTGGCCACCGGGCCAGGTCCACCTGTCTGCCTGGGCTGGGATTGGGGGTGGGTATGAGTGCCCACCAGGGCTGCCACTTGCCCTGCGGTGTGTCCTCAGACAACTGCCTGCCTCTCTGAGCTGGGGTCCTCATCGGTGGCAGGTGGGCCTGGCTGGAATTACTGGGCTGGTGGACGGATGGGGTGAACAGAACAGGCTCACCTATGTGGTATCCTTTTGGCCCCTGCGTCCTTCAGGTGGACTTAAGAGTGGACAGAGCATGTGTGTGCCCCTGGGCAAGGCCTCCTGAACTTCATGGACTCTGTGCAATTTGGGGCAGTGGTTGCTAGGTCACCTGGGGTAAGTCCAGAGCCAGCCACAGCCACAATGTAGCTGGGATTGGACTTGGTTTCAAGGGTGGGCCAGGCTGGGCCTGTTGCTGACCCTCTTCTCAGCCCCCTGGCTGGGGGGTCAAAACACTGAGGCTTCTTATCTCATCCGGTGAACCTGGGCCAAGAGACTGCCCCTCTTAATTTCCCCATATGTGAAATGGGAATCCTCAGGTGAAGATTCTAGTAGATGCTCAATGAATGAAGCCTTCACCAGTTGCACTGGCTGAGAAAGATGGGTGAGAGGTGAGGTTGCTGGCTATTTCATTCTGGAAGAGGATGGGTTGGTGTCTTGAGAAAGAAACAGTCGGGGCACAATCCTGCCAGCCAGCAGCTGTGTGACCGTAACCAAATCACTCTTCGCCTCTGGCCTCAGTTTTGCCAAGTATAAAAGTGGGCCAGTGGTAATGACGGCTGCTAACATCTATTGAACACCTTTTAAGAGATAGGGACTTTTGTTTATCCTCGTTTTGCTGATGGGGAAACTGAGGCTAAGAGAGAAGAAGTGACTTGACCAAGGCCATACAGTTGGTAGCTGGAATTAAAGCCCAGACCTCAGATACACAGTCTGGCTGTCCTTGCATCCCTCAGTGGTGGGGCAGTGGAGATCCCCAAGACAGGACTGCGCGCACAGCAGTGTCAGAAGGAACTGTTCTGCTGAGGGATTGAATGAAAGCCACGAGGACTTTTCGGTGATGTGGTGATCTGGTATTTCCACCCAAGGAAATGATTTACAGTGTGTCACCTCCCTCAGCTGACTGTCTGCGTGCCCCTGGGCCTTTGCTCTTAAACCCCATCCCTCTTAGAGTGCCTTCTCCTCCGGGTGCTGCTTATCTGTCCTTGCCCCAGCAGGCTTAGGCCCACCTCTCCTAGGAAGAAGGTCCTTGGCTCTCTCTCTCCCTGTCCCCTAGCTCTTTTTGGAGCAGGAGTTCTCCACAGCTCAGCATGGTTCCTGCTTTTGCTTCTCTGACTGCCGCCTGGGGGGGTGGGAGTAGAGGGATGTCTGGCTCCCCCAAGCCCCAGGAACCAGAGAGGAGATGGCTCAGTGACCTGTTGAGGGACTCTCTGCCCATCCCCCTGGTCCTCAGCTGACCCCATGTTCTCAAACCTCCCCATGTATAAGCATCTGTGACTCTGTATGAAGCACCTGCTGTGTACCTGGAGTTTGGAACTCGGGCTGAGCAGTATTGTGCTGGGGTAGCAGGGAGCAGGAGCTGTAGGAGTCATGGAGGCTTTCGGAAGGTGACAGGGCCTGAGCTGAGCACAACCAGGAGTTCACCCAGCAAAGAAGGGGAGAGGGAGCTCTTTTTCCCCTTTCCCGGGGCCCCGGGGGGGTGGGGTGTGGTCAGCCTGGTTGGATACTTGCTGGGGACCTGGGAACAGGTCCTTGGCCTCCCAGGAGTTTGAATCTGAAGGGTGGCAAAGTTGCAAACACGTTGCCATATGGGTAACTGTACAATCACAGATACGATAAGGGCTCAGGGAGAGAGGCCTGGGGTACAGAGGAATCTTGAAGGAGGCATGTAGGGGTTGGCTAGGCATGGAGTTAGGGAAAGGGCTTGCCAGGCAGCAGGACATGCACGTGTAAAGGCCCTGAGGTAGGTGCCAAGACGTGTGCTGTTATGGAGAATCAGTGGGAGAAGCTGTGAGGCCGGAGTGCGCACAATGGAGGGGAGTAGGTAAGAGGTAGAACGAGGGGGTGGATCGGCAGGGCCAGACTATGCGGGGGCCTTGTGGGCCCTGGGGAAGAGTTTGGCCTTCATTGTCACACAGGGGGCCGATTGGTGTCCCCTGTATAAACAGCCCCATGCTGGAGGCCAGAGGTACAGAAATAGAAATAGATCTGATGATAGAACTAGATCTGTGGGCTGCACGCCAATATTTTATGGGGGATCTAGTCCCCCATAAAATATTGGCATGGGTATTTGAGGTCTCAAGAGGAGCGAGTATTTGAGGCTGGGCTTTGGAAGTGGAATAGGAGTTCGCTAGCAGGAAGGCTGGAGAGGATGAGAGCCAGGGCTGTGGGAAGTGCAATGCTGGTGGCTGGAAGCTGGGAGTGAGGTGGGGAGCAGAGAAAGGTCAGCCTGAGAGATGGGGATCAAAGTTTGGTAAGGGCTCAGGAGTCAGACAGACCTGGGTTCAAGTTCCACTGTCTCCACTTGCTGTGTGTCTTCGGATCATTCACTGTATCTTTTGAGAGACTTAGTTTGTCATGAAAATGGGGACAATAGATATCTCCTTGTGGGATTAGGGTTAAAGGAGGGCTGTGTGCCTGGTGCCTGGCACCGGTAGGTACTCGGCAATTGGGACCTGCTTTGCGCTGTTGCATTGGACTGGTCACTTGGCCTCTCTGGGTCTGGCCCTGCCAGCTCTGTGGTCAAGCCCTTGCCTGGGTGATCTCACTGAGTCTGAAGGTGCCGCTCCGAGCAGGGCTGGCTCAGGAGAGGATATTGGCAGCCAAGGCCGCCAATGTGCCGGGTGACCTTGAGTCCTGCTCTGCCCTCTCTGTGCCTTCTCTGTGTGCAAAGAGGCTGAACTGGGAGAATGCCATGTCCGGTGCGATTGGTCCCATTTTCCGGTAGTAAGTACTAAGATCCAGGAAGGGAAGGCTACTTGCCTAGGGCCTCCCAGTTCCCAAGTGACACGGCCAGGCCTTGGCTGTAGGGCTCTGGACTCCTAGTCCAGTAGAACCACCGAAAAGGGCTGCCACTTCCCTGCTCTGGGCCTTTTGGCCGGAGCTTCATCTCCTGCCTCAGTGTGTGCCCCTGCATCTCTATCTCCCCTCGGATTCCACAGCCCCTTCCTTCCCCTCCGTGGCTCCCACCCCTTATCTCCATGGGAAACCCCTCTGGCTTCCCCTTGAGCTCCTGGGGGCCGCTTCCTCTGGGCAGCCTCAGTTTCCTCATCCCTGAAGTAGGATAGTGAGTCATGGTTCCCAGGATGTCTCAAGAGGACAGAAATAAAGTTCTTAGCACACAGTAGGTACTCAGTCGGTGGAGGCGGGGGAGAGGCGAGGGAGAGCCAGGCACGTGCTCAAGTCTTGCCTCCGCTGGCAGCTGATGCCCTGTCCTGTGATTCAGTTTCTGAAGCTGTGAAATGGGCCTAGGGCTTGTACCTAGTGGGGCTAACAAGAGGATGGCATGAGGCTCTGCCTTAGGTCCCCACCTGGTGGCTGGCTCTGTGTCACTGTTCCCGGGGGAGGGAGACCCAGTAGAGGCCTCCCCTGTGTTCAAGGCCTCATTCCCTGCTGTTTATCCAAAGCCAAGTCCCTTAGTCTCCCTGAACCTCAGCCTCTGCACACCTCCCCTGTGAGGATTAAATCAGCTAATGTATTTCCAGTGGCTCAAATCCACTGGGTGCTTGGTAAATTTTATGTTTTTCTTTCTCCCTTCTCCTCCCTCTTGGGAGCTCAGATATTATCTAGTCTAGGGAAGGCCCTGGGCTTTCATCCCCCTGGCCTAGAGTGCTGCGTTGAGAAGCATTCTGAGGCTCAGTGTTGGCTTCATGGGAAAGAGTGCTGTGATAGATTAGTCATGTCTGCCATGGGCAGAGGATAAGAGAGTATTGTATGTGTGCCACGAGTTTGTCATTCTTGATCTATTCTGACCTTCTCTTTTCACAGATGGGGGGATTGAGGCCAGAAAGACCCAGGGCAAATCTTCTAATCTGGGAGAAAAATGCAGAACTTTTGTCTTCGATCCAGGACTCTCCCAGCCAGCCAGACTCCCCTTCCCACAGTACAGCCTGGTAAGGCTGAGTCAGGGATAGATGACTGGGGAGGATCTCCGAGCTGGGAGCCAGACCTCCATCTCCCCACTCCTTGCTCTGGGTCCTTGGGCGAGTGACTTTCCCCCAACCTTGGGCCCTTTGGTCCTCCGTCTCCCTTAGAACTACCCAGAGAAGTTCCAGAGTAAAAGGAGAGGCCAGAAGGGAGGAGAAGTTGAATGATCTTGGCCACATCCCTTCCTGTCTGGTCCTCCGTCTCATCTGTATGGTGAGGACTCCTCCCACTGAGGCTCTGTGATGGTGATCCTAGCTGGGGAGTGCTCCAGGGGCAGGCCCAGATGAGTTCGCTTTGGTGCCCATGTGGGGCTGGGGATGTCTGGGGTGGGTGGGTGGTGATATCTGTGGACCCACTGAGAAACTTTAGGAATGAGTCCATTTGAACCCTTGGACCTGCTGGGCTGTGAGGCCAGCACAGGCAGAATCCAGTTGCTGGGGGTGGAAATTGGGCTGGAGTTGCTTCTGGAAGTTTGGCCTCCCTGTCAGGTCCGATTAGCTTCTCTTAGGCCACTTTGCCCAAATTCATAGCCTTGACTTTTACCTTGTCTGATGTTGATATCTTCATGTTGTGCCCTTCTGAGCGGGGTCATAGTAAGGCGACCCATTGTGTCCCTTGCCCCATCCTGGGAGCAGTCAAACTCTTATTCCTGTTACACAGAAGAGGAGATTGAGGCTCAGAGAGGCTAAGAGCTGGGCTGCAGGAGCGCAGCAAAGTGAGGTGTGAGCCCGGACTTCTGGCTGCTGAATAATTTGTGGGGATCCGGTTCCTACCGAGTGTGTACCCAACGTGGCTAAAACTTTTCCCAGGTATAGGAGGGGTGTGGTGCTGGAGGCATGTGACCCTGGCTCTCTGGGTTCCAACTCTGGCTGATGGATCCCCAGTTGGACCTGGAGTACTGGGATTTTGGGTGCTCAAGGACGCTTATGGCATGAAGGGTAATTTAAGTAGCAAAGCCTTTGAAGCTGATTGGTTCTGGGTTCAAATCCTTGCTTGGCCACTTGTTTGCTGTGTCTGATTGTATGGCTTGGAGCCTCAGTTTCCCCATCTGTGAAATGGGGATGACAAGGCTGGCACCAGCTTTGACAAGATGGCATAAGGATCCGATGAGCCAATGTGTGCCAAGTGCTTGGGTGCAGGGCGTGCACTCATAAAGTGCATGATATTTATGACTGTCTGTGATGAGGAAGGTGATTCCCTGATGAGGTAGGAATCCTAGGCCTCTGCAGGCCAGCTGATCAGGAAATTCCCGGGGCTGTGACCGACCATTTTTGCCTGTGGTTGGCTTGTTCTGTGGGGAAGGGAGTGGGGGGAAGATTAACTAGAGACAGACAAGCCTGATGGCTGGATCGATTAGAAGCTGCCAGCTCCATCCAGCCTCCCTGAGCCTGGCTCCTGCCTCAGCCCTTGCCTGCCTGTGACCTAGCATAGCCTCCCAGAGCCCTGAGGCCTCCCCCGGCCTCCCTGCCTCCCCCTCACTGAATGGGCCCCTCTCTTCAAAGGTGGATTCCATTTGAGCATCCTTGCCGGTTTGACCTGAGATATGGGAGCTGTTTCTGCTTTTGTTTTAAGGGAGGCAGCCAAAGCTCAGAGAGCGTCCCTATGGGCTCAGGCTGCGCATCAAGGGTCCCTAGAGGTTCCCCGCCCTGATCATCTCCCATGCTTTGGAGTTGTAGCTATCTTCCTGCCTGCCCGGCGTTGTCTGGCCACACACCTTTGCCTCTGCAGCGCCCACTGTGTGGCGTGCCCTGCCTCTCAGTACCCCTCCAGTGGCTGAGATGCTTCTGGCTTCAGAAGGCCTTTGTGACCACCCTCCCAGTCCCACTGAGTCCATGAGTCCGTACTGACCCCACATCCCCCACTGAACTTCACCTTGTCCGTTCTTTGCCCTTCCTCATGGCTCCGACACGTGCCTTAGGTGGCAAGTCATGGGATTCTTTTTGCCGCTAAGGGAATATGGTGATCATCACTCCCAAGGGCACAGCCCTTTACAGTTTACAAAGAACTTTCCGCAGTTACCTCTGTGCATCCCCAGCGCCAGCAGGGCTGAGAGACAGAACCACCATAATAAACTTTGTGTGGCAGATGAGGAAACTGTGACCTCAAGTCAGGGTGATGCTCTGCTCTCTCTGCTTGGGCAAATGGAACTGGACTCTTCCCCCACCGAACCCCAGTCTCCTCAGTCCAGAACCCCTCTCCCAGAGCCCTGTGAAAAGCTCAACTTATTGTCAAAAGGAGGATTTGGAGGTTCAGAGAAGTAAAGTGACTTGCCTGAGGTCACACAGCTCTGAAGGGACTTGGAGGGTTCCTTCTAAGAATCAGAGAAGAGGCAGATTAGGCTGGTTTTCCTCCCACTTCTGAAGGGAGGACCAGATATGCCCGGGATCCTGAAGGAGCAAGGGGCCACTGTGAGCCCTTGTAGTCCCTTCAGCCGGCATTGATTCCTCCAGCATGGAGTTGAGCCCTTCTGCAGTGCCAGGCAAATGGCTGTCTCAAGCTCCCAGCAGCCCTGCAGGAAGTGGTCCTGGCCCCATTTTACCAAAGAGGAGCTTAGAGAAGCCAGGGATCCTGCCCAAGGTCATCAGTGCATGGATTTGAACCCAGTGCCTACTGGGCACACCAGGCCTGCCCCACCTCATCTGGGCTGAGCCCTTCTCTGCTTCCACACACCCTTGGGCAGCCCTTCATCCCTCCCCACAGTCCCTCACTGGGCAGCGTGAAGACCTGGAGACTTCTCTACCCCCAACTGCTGTCACCCACTAGCTCTGTGGCTTTGGTGAGTCAGTTTAACCTCCCCATGCCTCAGTTTCCCCACCTGCAAAATGAGCCCCGTGGTAGATCCCACACCATGGGCTTGTTCCAAGGATGAAGTCTTGTGTCCAATGCTCTCAGCAATGCCAGCACATAGTAAGTGCTCAGTACCTGTGGTTATCATAATTTGTATTAGCCTGGGGAAGAAGGGAAAGACCGCCCCGTTCGTTATCCAGGTGGGAAAATGGAGAGAAAGGAAATAGCATCTGCCAGGTCACAATGCGATGTCACAGCCGGAAGTCTCTTGGGGCACATTCTGCTTTTCAAATGGGGAAACTGAGGCCTAGAACCGAGAAGGGACTCAGTCAAGGTCCTGATTTCTTGCCTTCAGTTTGGGTTGAAGCCTCCTTGTCCACCTGCTTGCCCTGGGACTGTGGGTCAGTTGCTTCCCCTCGCTGAGGCTCAGTTTCTTTATCTGGGAAGTGAGGGTAACAAGTGTGCATCCTGGTGGGGCTGGGGTGGGGACTGGGCATGATCATCTCCATAAAGCATTTAGTTCAAGGCCTGGCCTGGAGGCAGCGCTCAACACACAGCTGCAGGGACTTCCAGGACTCAACTCTCTCATCTGTGTCATCATCTGTGCAAACTGTTGGGGACACGGTTCCATCATATCCCTCCAGGGTGGCTCCTCAGTTGGAAGCCACCCTAGGCAAGGGCTGGGGCCGGGGAGTGAAGGTCTGGCTTTCTGTTCTGCCTGGGTGGCCGAGGCTGTGCCTGAGTTGTGCCAAGTCCTCAAGGCTGGGCCCGGTTGGGAGGCTGCACCCATCCCCACCAGGCCTCCTGGGTGCCCTGTGGCTGCGAGCACCCAGATCCTGCCACATCCCGGGTCTGCCTGCCTTTGCTGCCGTGTGCCCCGGGCGCTGGCTTCTCTTTCTGAGCCTTGGTTTTCTCACCTATGAGATGGGTGTCTTCCTGAGCAGGCTGTTGGGAAGGCTTGATGTGCTCATTCTCCCCATGCCAGGCTTATAGAAAGTGTCACGGTTAATGGGCATGGCTGTGAGGATGGGTTGGATCTTGACTGGCAGGAGGGGCGAATAGCATCCTAGGCAGAGGATACACATGAGCACAGGCTTGGAGGTGGCAGAGTTTGGGGAGCACCCTGTAGCGAGGTGGGTTAAGTGGGAGGGGGCCCCATCATGTCCCAGGATTTGGACTGGCACTGGGAGAGGCCCGCAGGGTCTCAGCGCCGACTGTGGACACTTGGGGTGATGTTGACTTCCCCGCCCTCTGAACTTTAGATTTCTGTTTAAGCCTTGGGAGCAGCCTCCTGCCCTCCCCACCCCCACCCCTGCCAGGTGTTCCCAAAGGCCCCAGAACCAGATGAGACATAGTTCTATTTGGGGACAATACTGCTGTTCCCGTTTCTCTCCTGTGCCCTAGTTTTAGAAATGGAGTGGGTTTGGTTACCAGTTGGCCATTTGCAGAGAGCTCCCCCTCCGCCCACTCCACCCGTACCTTAGAGCTGTGGGCATCACGGGCAAAATAGGACTCTGTGTTGCCACTGGGAGCGGCTCCTGGGCTCTGCCCCTGGGTTCTCTGGGTAGCAAGTTGGCAGCTGGACTCTCCATTATCCACTGGTGATGTCTGGGCCTTGTGATGGGTGCTGGGAACCCTAAGGATGTATGTGGGACACAGCTTTTATTCAGGGGGAGCCGGACACAGACCCCAATCATTTTCCTATTGCACCATGGGGTAGGGGCCATATGAACTATGGCAGCCCAGCACAATGCCAGGACAGCTTCCTGGAGGAGGTGATACCTGGCCTGGGTCTTAAAGGGTGAAGAGGAGCTCATGAGAAAAAAAAAGAAGGGCAATGGCCGGCCAGGAAGAAGGGACCCCGTGCACAAAGGCCTGGGGGTAGGAACCAGCCAGGCAGTGTGGATAGCTGAGGAGGTGGGAGCAGTAGGCCATGTACAGGGGGTTAGAAGGTGACTTGGCTGATCAGGCAGAGCTTCGAACCCTCACAGGGCGCTCAGGCTTGGGCCTGGGGCTGATGAAAGCAGAGCAGGTTGAGGTCTGACTCCTGCTGCGGGTGTGGAGGACAGGGAAGGGTCAGACTGGCCTCAGGTGCTCAATTACTTTTGTCAAGTAAAGGCAGCACGGAGGCTGGGTTTCGAGACAGGGATCAGAAACCTCTCCCTGGGGCAAAAGATAGGGGCTGGTCTGGGGCCTTGGAGGGAGTGGGTCAGGGAAGACTTCCTGGGGAAGGATGGGAGGGGTCTCTAGGGGGAGAGAGAGCTTGACGAAGGGCCTGAAGGTGCCCTGTGAGCAGCTCCTCTTGGACCTCCGAGGAGCCGTGGAGTCTTGACTTGGCTGATGCCAATGAGTAGAGGGCCTGGGGGGCCTGCTCCTTGGGCAGTGAGGAGGGGCCACTGGATGGGAGTAATGTACCCACTTTCTGGGTAGTGCCTTGCTCAGGGGCAGTGTGGCTTCAGTGAGGTGGCCCTGGTAGCCGCACTGAGGACAGATGGGCCTGGAGAGAACGGGGTGCCGGCTGGGGAAGTGGCCAGGTCTGGGATGGACAGGGGAGTTGGGGGGCAGGGTAGGGAGCCTTGCCCCGGGTCCGCCTGCCTGTCTATCCTTTCCTCGAAGACGCCTGCCTGGCAGGAAGTGGTGGAGATGTGTCACAGCCTGACTGGTGGATTCCCAAGGCGTCTGGGGCATTGGGCAAGGGCTCCGGGGTTAGGGCCCAGCCTCCCTCGCTTGTCTGGTAAACCTCACCAGGGCAAAGCTCCCCGACTTGGGTGAGGGACCAGGTCTGATTGCCTCTATAAAGACCCCTCTGCCCTCTTGAACCCAGAGGGTCTGGACTCTAGACGGGGGAGTGGAGAGCTGTGGCTGTTGGCACTGGTGCAAGATGGGCCTGGATTAGAATCCAGGCTTTGTTACCTGCTGGCTAGCAGACCCTGGCCAAATGACTGCTTTTCTGAGCCTCAGTTTCCCCATGTTCAGAAATGGGGGTCACACTAGAGCTTCCCTCCGACGGCTCCTGAGAGGATGAAATGATGCTATGGGTCTCGGTGCCAGCACTCTGCCCGCCTCGGGAGTCTGCCTCTGGAGCTGTTGCCCTAGCCAGCTTGGGGGCTGAGACTTGCTGGGCTGTGGAGGGTGGCTTCCGGTCTACCCTTGGCTCTCAGCACGGAGGACAAGGCCTCTTTGTGGCAGGGCGGATGGAGCCTGAGAGCCCCCCTCCTTGGGGAGCAGGGGACTGCCTGCTCCTCCTCTTTACTCAGTTCCCCTGGGTAGAAGGAGCTTCCTCAGACACAGAGGGTGGGAAATGAAAGTCAGGCTGTGCAGGAGGAGAGCCTGGGCTGGCTGCAGCTGCCCTGGCCAACATCTGGCTGTGAGCTCGGATGGGCCCTTCTCCTCTCAGGACCACCTTCTCAGGCAAGTCCCAGGCCCCTCCCATCCATCCACCCATCCACCCATCCACCCATCCACCCATCCACCCATCCATCCATCCATCCATCCATCCATCCGTGATCAAATACTCACTCCAAGCTGGCTATGTGCCTTTGGCCAGTGTCCATTCTGACCTGCTGGTACCCAAGCATCCCAACTGCTCATGGTTTTGCATATGACACCTGCCACAGAGTATTCAGCTATGGGGGAGACAGAAGCAACCCCCGTCCTCACGAGACAGGTACTCACACCATGAGTTGTGGTCCACACTAGGAAGGAGAAGTGGAAGGTCCTCACTTGGACGGGGTTTGAGGGAGGCTTTCTGTGGGGAGGTGGCTTTGGAGCTGAGACGAGAGCAGAGTTGGCCGGGGGTATCAAGAAACAGGTGGTCACGGAAGGCCTGTCTGAGCAGCTGGCTGACTCCTGAAGACCCGAAGGAGGCAAAGGAGTGAGGAGGTCGGCGCTTGGGGGAGCGTGCTGTGGGCATGGGAACAGCAGTTGCAAAGGCCCCGAGGCAGGAGTGTGCTGGCTTCTCCAGGAAGCGGGAGGCGGCCAGGGTGGTGGAGCAGAGTGAGGGGAGGGATGGGGTTGGTGGAGCCGCTGAGGGCCTTGGAAGCCCCTGTGATGTCCTCGGCCTTTGTGTCACGGGTGTGGGTGCTGTGGGCAGTGTTAGGCAGAGGTGATGGGTTTGGATTGACATTTCGGAAGGTTCCCTGCCCCGTGTTAGCCAGCCTGAGAGGAGGAGGCAGGGTCTGGGTGAGGATGTGGTTGTGGGGAGGGAGGGGAGTGGATTCAGAGTGTGCTGGAGGCCGGACTGACTGGGCTTGGAGCTGGGGGAACAGCGGGACAGGAGGAATCACCGTTCCTCTTTTGGGCAGCTGGTGGAGAGGGGCGTCATGCCCTCACAGACAACAGTGGGCTTCTGGTCCGCGTGGGCTGCCCTCCCCACAGGCATCTGGAGGCGCGCCGCCCCAGGCCTTCCCCGGCTGGCCCTGAGGGCTGCCCGAGTCTTCTGGGTCCTGCAGCTTCAGATACTAGGTATACCTTAGGCGAAGCTGGCAGGATTCTACCCATTTCACAGGTGAGAATACTGAGACTGTGAGTAGTACACCTGGGGCCTGGGTTACACAGAGGGGCAGGGGTGGGTTTCAGCCTCCCAAGACCAAGGGTTGCTATAGACTTGGGGAATATGGACTCTGTCCCCCAAATTCCAGCCAACAACTTCAGAGCGTATCTGAAACAGTACCTATCTCAGGGAGATGGAGGTTGCCCAGTGTGACCCCGGGTATGGGGCCAGAGGGCCTGGATTCCAACTTGCTGTGTGAATTGGGCCTCAGCTTCCCTTCCTGTGAAATGGGCACAGTCATGGTCCCTGCCCCACAGCGCTGGTGGGAGGAGCTGATGAGGCTGAGTGTGAAGTGCCGACCCGTTGCCCTGCAGACACCACATGTGCAGTAGGTAGTGAGGATTATGGTCACTGTGGTTTTTTGTGGGGAGTAAGGGCATGTGTGTGGCCCGGGCTCTGGCCCTGGTCACCCAGAGCTGGGCTTCGGGGAGGGGCTGGAGGGTGGAGCGGCTCCATTCAGGTAACTCAGCGCCTTGGCATTGGCAGTCCTGGAATCCATCTCCACCACCGCTTTCCACACAGGGAAATGGAGTCCAGGGGCTCATGGATTCACTCAAGGCTACCTGGGACCTTGGGACAGATCAGGGTTTCTGTACCAGGCGGTCTCCACGCAGCCCAGGGCTCACCTCTCCGTGCCCTGTGCAGGCAGGCGCCACCCACTTCCAGGCCGGATGCTTTCTTGGAGGGCTTCCAGGCCTGGCACAGGTCCTGGTGGGAAGGGATCCAGTCCTCTACCGTGCAGGCCAGGGGCTGGGGTCTGAAAGAGGCCCCTTTTTTTGCCCAGGAGGAAGCTGAAGAGCGGCAGGGGCTGGGACAGCGTGGTCTACAGGACATGAGTAGGTGGGAGCTCTGTGCCCTCCTGCTGGGCTTTTGCCCTCCTGGGCGGCAGGCCCCATCCCCAGGTGCACCCCTCCATCTCTGTGGCACCCGCCCCGGCCTGCTGTCTCCACCCCAGCCCCACTGGCAGAGCCGGTTTGAGCCAACTGTCCCTGAGCATGTTCACGCCGACGACACGGGACCAGACACGTTCCGGCTGCTTGGCCCCTTGCTCACTCCTCACTCCTTGCTCACTCAGCAAACATCCCCTGGGACCTCAGTTCTGGGCCTGGGCCGTGCTGGGCGGGGATCGGGGCCTGGAGCTGTCTCAGACTTGCTTCTGCCCTGTGTGAGTCAGGGGTGGGCAGAGGCTCTGCCGCAGAGACGGGCCAGGCAGGTGGCAGGAGGGCCTGGTGGTGGGGCAGAGGCTGTGGGCTGGACAGATCTGGGGCTGAGGCCTGCCACCCCTTATCATGTGGGGCCCTGGGTGGGGCCCATTCGTCTGTCTGTCCATCCCACAAATACTTTCTGTGCTCTACAATGTTCTAGAGGCTGCAGATAGCAAGGAACCAACCAAAGATCCTGCTTTTGCAGAGCGCACATTTTAGAGCGGTGGAGAGACAGAAAAACACAACAAATAGGAAACTGCATACACAGCCCATAAGAAGGCGGAGGGGGCCCCAAATCCAGCCTCCTGCAGGGAAGCGGACAGGCATGCTGGCAGGCCGGCGGAGGCTGGGTGGCCTGGGAAGACCTCACGTCTCAAAGAAACTCACGGCAAAGGAGTGGAGGGAGGAGCAGCCAGTGAGGAGACCCAGAGGCAGGGGAGAGCGCGGAGTGCTGGTGGAAGTGCAAGGGGGCCAGGGGAGTAGAGCGAGAGAGGGGAAGGATGGGGAAAGAATGGAAGGAGACGAGGGCAGATCAGGGAGAGCCCCTGAGCCATTGAAAACGCAGGCTTTGGACTTGGAGCAAGTTAGGGGTCACACGAGGGTTCTGGGTGCATCTGGCTACTGTGTGAAGAGCAGATGGGGGGGTGAAGGTGGAGGCGGGTGGACCAGTGAGGTGGCTGCTGCATTCATCCAGGGGGTGACGATTTGCTCCGGCTGGGGGTAGTTGTTGGGAGGGTCAAAGGGCCAAGCATTTTTTTTCTTTGCATCATTTAAGTTAATCTTGCCTTTCCCACTCTATTCTGGAAGCATGTTCACAGAATGAGCCCCATGAATCCGTGGCTGAGCCAAGCACCACGCCCCGTGACCAGTCCCGCATCCTCCACACTTCCACACCTGCTCTATCCCATCCCGTCTTGTATCATTTTAGATCAAATCACAGGCATCATGTTTCATGTGTAAAATATTTCAGTGTGTGTCTCTAAAAGATAAGGACTCTTGTGTTTGAAAAGTAGCCATAAGAACAGTCCATCTAAAAGAAGACAACAATTTCTCTCTCTCTCTCTCTCTGTCTTTTGTGTGTGTGAGACAGGGTCTCACTCTGTTACCCAGGCTGGAGTGCGATGGTGCAATCACAGCACACTGCAGCCTCAACCTCCTGGGCTCAAGCGATCCTTCTACCTCAGCCTCCTGAGTAGCTGGGTCTACAGGCGCATAGCACCACACCTGGCTAGTTTTTAAAATTTTTAATTTGTAGCGATGAGGTTTCTGTGTGTTACCCAGAATGGTCATTCCTGAGTCAGTTCCTGGCTCAAGTGATCTTCTGCCTTCCAAA